>JAMKCH010005384.1:0-191378 GCA_023653785.1 Ophioderma brevispina
CCGGTACAATTATGCATATGTACTTGCTACAGCACACACTCGGCAAGATGAGGCTAGGGTGTATCGGGTCACAATAAACGAAAAAAGCCAATTCAATCATCGAAACTACAATTGAAGATCAAATTAGGTTTTAATTGAAATATAAACAAAACGGAACAAAAACAAACTATTGGAACTTAACCTTATTGCGTTGTGTGAGATATTTGCCACAAACAAGGAATAGATGAGTGGTTTATGTGTATGACTGTTATGTGTTCGATTGCGCAATTTATTCAAAAGGCAATCACCTAAAATTCTGTTTTAAACGAAGACTATATCAGGTGTTCCCCATAGTTTAGTGTTGTTTTGCAAACAAGATTAGAATGTAAAATTATTTTATTCATCACTGTCATTTTTTCGAGCGCCGTTCGTAAAGACAAAAGAAACCGTTTTCGAAATAAAACCACTTGTACGTGCACAGGATAGATACAGTATGGAACTTTAGGAAAACACCGAGTTTCTATCTAAATATGTATATCGTTTCGATAAGACATTACTAACAGAAAATAATGTTACTCCCCTGTTATGAGTGTTTGTTTACCTCTATTAGGGTAAAGGTAAGGTTTAAGTGATAGTCAATTTATATTAAGTTAAAGTAGTTTTGAATTGGCAATCAATTACTTTGAGAGCATGGCAAGTTCACTTGCAATAAAGTTTGGTTGTGTTGACCAGGAATATACACATGAAAAAAGAAAGTATGGCAAGAAAAACCCAAGCTTGTTCTGTATCTTGCAGTGGCATCATTGAAAAGTGACTACCTGTATGTTCATTAGGTAAAATAGACAAAGTGCCTCTATTTCCTATAGCTCTAGCAAATTACTATGAAATTCAATTTATTGGATGCAGATGTATATTTTCTCCTAGACATTAAGAAGTTTCTCTAAGAAATTGTTTCAATATCAAAGTGGTTCTTCTTGAAAATGAGTTTGCTAGAATATCTGCCCTAAGAAACAACTCGCGGTTGTTAATGAAATCTAGGAATAAGTATACTTATAATTGCTAAGTGCTAGACTATGATTCATTGAATATCAGCAGTTATACGGACTCTAAATTCAGGTGAATATGGAAGGTTCTTTGATCAGTATTTTATAACAGAAGTGCTTCTCATAATTCACCACCGAAAATCCGAACATTAGGGCTTAGATTCGTTGCAATAAGATGACTTTCAGCAAAACTTCAAATGGGACACGTGAGGCATTGTTCTGGATTTCAACAAGGTAAACAGGCAATGGAAGTTTGGAACAAGTTCTTTCAAAAGTAGAATAGAATGGAGTCTATAAGGATGAAGGTATTAGCGATGACAGGCATATCGCAATTGCGAATGATAGTTCAAATACATGTCATATCCCTAACTAACAAAAAGTGACGGGTAGAGGTAGTTTGTTGTCAGATCTAGTTGCAATTTCCCACTAACACAAGGCAAGGGTCCGCTCTGTGATTTTTTTTGTGGTCCGGTGCGTTTATGAAGCAATGGACCGTTGGGGATATAAGAACAGCAGGGGTAGAAAGGGGACCTTCTTCATGACTAGATACATAGAAATAGAAGAGGTTATATATAGCAATAGGTGTCCATATATAGCACATAGTGCTTATCAAAGACAATGACCACTGTATTTTTGCTGTAATTCACGTTGTCAGGTACGATTTATTCTTAAAGGCTATGAAATATTGATATGGCACTCCTATATTCAAAATTCTAGCCTGACGTTATTTAGGTTAAAGTAGAAAGGATGATTTCTGCGGAGAAAAATATCAAGACAAACCTTTCTGATGCTCTTAATAGAGGTTAATGCGTTAACCTTATTACAACTTTGTCTTATGTCCAAAAAAAGACAAGGAAGTTGCTTTGCTAAAACCTCTTGACGAAAAAATCGAACTTTACTTTACAGGCTAATTAGGCTCGCGGATTCCCGGTGTCATATAATGGCAGGGTCCGTGTGACTGAGTGTCCTACAATCCATCTGTATATTGTGTTCTCTCCATGGAGCTGCTGTACGCATCATTTGTCTCAGCGGCAAGACTTCGTCTATGTACCCCCTCTCATATATTTACATTGCAAATAAAATGTTATATTTAGCTGTTTATTCCGTTTTTGATCAAGCAAGGCCAAAATAAAATAAAATGGTTCATACGAGGGGGGCGTGGTACATATGGAAGTCTTTCCGTTTCAAGACAACTGTTACCCAATGGCCTCGTTATCAAGGTCACGGTTATTCGTGACATGTGCTATGGGTAGGCGTTAGGCCACTCTCTCATGGAGGCTGCAATCAGTTCTTACACCGGTACTAATGATTAAAAAAATCACTATATCAAGAAGAGTTGATCATCAACCCAATTTGAGGGAAGTTTATTAATATTTAAAAGAAACATAACGGTATCAAAATCCCACATAGAAAAAAAAGTGAGGGCCGGCGTGTGTCGTATAAAGGAGTCATATTGCTTTAATACTAAGAAGAGTAACGCCAAATTAACAAGCTTCAGAAATGTGAGGATTCTATTTTTGAGAGGAATCCATACAATGATTTTAGGCCTTAGGTTTACTGGAAAACTGGCTTGATCGAATGGGGCTCTCCAATTGGACAATAATGTGTGACCTCTAAAGTAATTGTTAAAACTTAAGGCTGGTTTAGAGTAACGCACTTGCGAAAAGCCTTACCCGCCCGTATGAGATTTGGATCGGGAGGAAGGTCTCGAAAGGTGATATTACATGCGGAACGTCGTTGCCACAATAACTTCGGATTGGAATAAGAATGTAACGAAATATCCTACACATTAAACATTTGAGTTCAGTGAGGAACTGGTCCAAACACGAACCTGGCAGTGTGATTTGGTATATTCAACCTGCGTGTATATCTACAGGTGTAGCCGGTTATGAAATTAAACGATGAAACCGGAATCTGTTGTTCCCAATAGCACTATTGTAGTAAACTTTTTTGACATGCAGTTCCATTGTCACCTATTTGTCTGTTGTGGCAGTATGACACAATCAATGTCACCATAACATGGCCGTTACCTTGCGACAAAGTGTAATGAAGACACATCGCCATGTTCTTTGTATTTTCCAGCGCGTAATTGGAATACGTTTTTCCTCAGCTTGGATGCCTATTCCTTCTCATTTTCAAATTTTACGTAATCTATTTTAGATAAATAGATAAATAATTCTATATATTTGAATCTGGTATTTTATGTTTTTTTGTTGATTTTTTGTTTATTTTAAACTAGTATTTTCACCTATGAAAGTTCGTAATTGTTTTGCAATGGAAGACAAAACGGGGAAATTACCTGAGTACCCGTGATCGGAGACTAAGTTTAAATCACCGTTTGACTTGAACATTTCTTCTGATCAATATTGTCAAAAAGACGATCGGATGCTTAGTACATACTGTGTCTGAGTGTGGAGGATCTCTAATACTGACACTAATTAATTGCCCATTATAGAAGTGCTATGGAGCACTCGCGTAATTGACACATTCATAACTCGTTGTGGGTAGTATAACAGATTAATTATCGAAACGGATGGGTGACTGAAAATGAACACAGGATTGTGAGTTAATATTTCCACATTGTTAATGCTATAAGGTTAGCTCATTGAATAAATATCTTTGTATGATTATCGAATAATAATAGAAAATGGTGAGTGACAAATCCAAATTTTTCCTCACAAAATTTTTATAATCTCTGCTCTTGGTTTGAAGCATGATCCGAATCTTCTCAGAAAAATCAAGTGAATGAATACAACCAAGCCATAAATAAAGCGAACTGAGCATCCTGCGGATGAGGAATTCGCCGGGTACCCGGAAATTTGCGTTGAAAAGCACTACTCCGACATCCCGAGAGTCCATCTGAACATGCAAAAAATAGCTGTACCGTCAGCTAGGAGAAAGAAAGGAGCATCGCACACCAGAACGGATGTAGTTGTTATTTGTTCATAGTTATGATGGGCGATCCTCCTATATTTTTAAAAGACGTTTATTCTTTAAGGTTCTTCAGGAAAGTCCCTTTTCACGGCGCTTCCTCAAAAAACTACATTTAACATTTAGAAAGCATAAGCACAAATTACAAATACTAAAATAAACAAACAGTCAAATAAAAAAGGAAGATAGAGTTTTCTTTTCGTAAATTGCGTCCAGTATCTTACTCAACCAATACGGTTTAAGGGGTACCTTCAGGGTCACTCAATCCTGGGAGCCAATAACTTTACATGAACCGTCCAGAGGTTATGGACATGGTCTTCACCTGCTCACGTCCCTGGAACTTCTTTTGAATGTTAACATTTCATGTTGCACGTAATTTCCAATATCAAGCTCTTGTGAATTTATAATATTTTGAAATAAAAGTCTGCGCTAGATGAATATTTGTACTCTTCAGCTCATGTTTCCCCTACTAAGTTCTAACATGAGTTTTAGAACAACTACACCATCTTCAAGAAATCAAACCTACAAGAAAATGGAACATTAAAAAAAAAAAAACATTCAATTATTGAACTAAATTAAGATGACACCAATAGGTGTCATTTTTTGAAAACATACGAAAAGCAAAAGGGGGTATTGGATTCCCAACTGTAGTGTTTTGTGGTGCGGAACATTTGCCACAACCAGGGAATAGCGCGTTTCATAATAGTACTGACTGGTATGTCTCCGATTGCGCAATTTCTTCGAAAGGAATCACCCAAAGTGGCTCTTTTACAATCGAACTTTATCCGGTGTTCACCAATAGCGTTGCACAGATTAGAATGTAAAATTATTTTTATTTTATCACTGTCATTTTTAACGAGCGCAGTTCGTAAGACAAAAGAAACCGTTTCGAAATAAAACCACTTGTACTTGCACAGGATAGACAGAGTAAGAATCTAACAATAGGAAAACACCTAGTTTCTACCGTTTCGCATAATACATTCTAACAGAAAAAAAATCACTCCCGTTAGAGTGTTGGTTTACTCTATTAGGCTAAAGGTAATGTGTAAGTGATAGTCAATTTATAGAATTTAAAGTAGTCTCTGAATTGACAATCAATACTTGAGAGCCTGGCAAGTTCAATTGCAATAGAGTTTTGTTGATTTGACCATGTTATATACACCTGAAAAAAGAAAGTATTGCAAGAAAAAACCCAAGCTTGTTCTGCATCTGTTAGTGGTATCATTTTAAAAGTGACCACCTGTATGTTCGTTAGGTAAAATAATACATGTGTCTCTAATTCTACTCTATCAAATTAATTTTAAAATTCAAATTTAGTAGTGGTTTGTAGGATAAATTATTATTTTCTGTATACAAAGAAGTTGTTTCAATATCAAGTGTGTCTTGGTTAAAAATGAGTTGCAAGAATATCTGTACGAATATTAAACTCAGTTTTTCATCAAAATCTTGACAACTATATCTATATTAGCAAGTTCTATACCATATTTTCATTGAATAGAAAGGCAGTGTGAGGATTACTAAGGTTTCTTGGATCAGTATTTTATAATATGGGGGGGGAACGTGGGGATATAAGAACAGCACTCCTTGTGCGATCCTAAACCTCTATATTAAACCAAATGGCACAATTATACATTTGTTAACGTTGCATTTTCATTTCTGTTAGACGTTGCTGAATAAAATGGAATTATTGAATAATTGCATTCAATTTACTTCTAGGAAGTCTTCATGATAACGAACCAAAACGAAGAGGAAGTGAAATTTAGATTGATGCTTGACACGTTATCAAGTGTTGTTATTCTGAAGATGTAGACAAAAATAGGAAGAGAAGAAGAAGCTGAATAATAAACCCGTATTTTATATTTATCACATGCCCTAGTTTTACAATATCTGAGGGGGGGGAGACAATAATTCAACGATACTCAATGACTAACTAGTTCAAATAAACAATAATGATAATGATGGACGATTAAAAATCATGATGTTGACGACGATGATGAGGATGATGATTAAAGCGCAATATTACCAAATAACTGTATGATCATGAAAATGAAGGGTGGCTTTAGGTCGAAACAGAATTTCACCGTAAATATAGCAAGGAATAATTTCGCCTTAAGGTACATAATAGCGTTATAATGATTATAATAGTGGTAATAAAAAAATGAGGGCATGTGTCGTATAATAATGAGTCATTATTGCTTTAATACTAAGGAGAGTAACTCCAAATGAACAAAACTTTCAGAAATGTGAAGGATCTATTTTGATAGGATGCATACAATGGTTACTACGTCTGTAGGTTTACTGACTGCTAAAACTGGCTTGATCGAGTTGTGGGCTCTCCAATATGGTAGTGTGGCGTTCAGTACGTGAACTTGTGGCTGGTTTAGAATAACGCACTTGCGAAAAGCCTACCTACTCGTATGAGACAGTCGCCTCACGTTACCATTAATAGCAAGAGCAAAGATTGAGCAAAAGAGTTTTTGATTTGTAGGAATGTTTTGAAAGGTGAATAATAATAGGTTAAAATTGCGTACTTGTTTGTTGAGAGAGAAATGAGATAAATCAATGTATTTGTGCTGAGATGTTGATGCGTCCAATGCACGAATCCCGCAAGGGCAGGTGCGGACAGGCGTCAATATTCAATGAAAGTACATTCTCGACAAGATTATACGCAGTTTTATAATAATTAGTATAGTAAACACAGAAACTTTTATGGTCTTTTTTCAAATATCTCCAACTTCTTGTTTCTATCAGGGTCCACATTGTCTTTTGGCGGTCCTGCTGTTTACTATCAGTATAAATGCATTTATGTGGTTAGTCCTTTTTTGACAATTTTAGAACAGAAATTTGCAAATTACTTCCGTGAACTGCGGGCTTGTGCAATTACTACACAGACATAATCTTGATGAATAGAAAATAATCTTTCACTAGAGGCATCCAAATTGGAAGGCTGAGCTTTCGACACTTTAGCGCATGCCATTATCAGAGCTCTGATGATGACATTCCCTAGAGTGTCGAAAGCTCGGCCTTCCAAATTGGATACCTCTAAGGAAAGATGATTTTATACTCATTTTTACCAACATAGAGTACCATACTAGTTTCCAAACAGACAGTGATGAGTTATTTATTACGTACTTGAATTATTACGAATATTGATTATTGTTTTTTCTAAAACATAATTAAAAATGATACAAAATGACGCACATGCATGACGTGTTAGCAACATATTTCCAGGTATAAGCAAACATAGCCATAATATTCCTCTAAAATTGAAGCTAATACTTAAACCGAGTCACTGTGTTGCAGCTAAAAGACACACACCATTAAACATTTATTTCATTTAGGAACGGGTCCAAAACACTACCGCCTTGTTATTGTCGGCCCCCGGAGGCTACCATCTATTAGCATGTGTTTATTTTGTATTTTGTAGATTCAACCGTGTTCTTTCGCCTTCGGCCCTGCTCATCGGCAGTTGTGATTTAGAACTTTCCAGTGACTTCCACTTAACACCAACAAATAGGAACAATATCAATAATGCATAGGAAAAGGCTACAATTAGGAGCACGTACCTCACAAGGAGTGCGTCTAACTGGTCACGAGTCTAATCAAAGTAAACATAAAAGCAGTAGCATAATTACAAACAAAAAAACAAAAAAAAAGCCGCAATAAAATTTAAATAGCAAATGTCATTTCTGGATTCTTATCGACTTTGTTTAACTTCAAAATGACTGTCCTTGGAATTAACTCCGAATATCACTACCAAAAGCTGCGTTGGTCTATCTTTAAATAATGTCAAAGCAGCTGATATAGGTTCAAACAAGGCATAAGTTCCCCATTGATCAATTTGATTGAACCTGACATTGTGATTGTATATTCACCTGCTTTTTTGATATACAGGTGTGGGTTTGATTGAAAAGTAAACGATGAAAGCGGATCTGCTGTTCCCCAACGCACTATTGTATTACTTTTTTTGACATAGTAACTGCCATTGTCTGTTGTTGCAGTATGACACAATCAATGTCAACATAACATAAAGATGACCGTTACCTTGCGACAAAGTGTATGAAAACACATTGCCATGTTCTTTTTGTATTTTCAGCGCGTAATTGATACGTTTCTCAGCTTGGATGCATATTCTTTTCATTTTTACCTAATCAGGGTACTTTTGACAACATTGATTGTACATTTAGTCCAACATAAACTTCTATTTTAGCTAAATAAGATAAGATAAATAATTCTATATATTTGAACGTATATTATGTTTTTGTTGATTTTTTGTTTACTTTAAAACTATTATTTCCACCTATGAAAGTTCGTATTTTTGTTTTGCAATTGTAAGACAAAAAAACGGGGAAATTAACTGAGTACCCGTGATCGTGAGACTTAGGTAAATCAAAGTTTGACCTGCTATTTCTTCTGATCAATATTGTCAAAAGACGATCAATGCTTAGTACATTACTGTGTCTGACAAGCGAAGATCCCGTGTCTATCCCACGATCCAATGCGTTTGGCAGATCGCCGACTTTCAAGAATGCGATATCACGTGATATCACGTGATCATTGCTAGGGAGAAAGTCTTCCGGGTATCGATCGCTGGTTGGTTTAAAAGAACTTTTGCAAGACTAACCCAATTTTCATCTGGGAACTATAATTTATTTTGTGAGTCCTTAGTTGAAAACAGAGCAAAATAACATAGAGATTGTTTAAATGATTTAAGGGACTACCTTCAAATCACTAAGGACTCACATTTACTGTCCTTATCAGGCGCTCAAATGTGTTTACTTACGAATGGAGACACAATGTATTTGAATGGGTCCGAATGCGACACACAATGAAATATTGTTAAAGAGACGGATTGATTCATGGGATACACACGAGATCTTCTCTTGTGTCTGAGTGTGGCGATCTCTAATACTGAAAACTAATTAAATGCCCATTACGGAAGTGCTATAGACCACTCTCGTAATTGAACATATTTACTAACTCGTTGTGGGTAGTATACAGATTAATTATATTATCGAAACGGAGTGGTGATAGAAAATGAAACACAAGAATGTGATTTAATATGTCCACTTTGTTAAGCTATGTGGTAGTTCATCGAATAAATATATCTGTCGGATTATACAATAAATATGGGAAAATTTTGAGTGACAAATCAAAATTTTATACTCTGCATCTTGGTTGAAGCATGCATATGATCGCGGCTTCTAAGATTAGTGAATAACAACCAATCCACTAATAAAGCGAACTGAGCATCCTGCGGATGAGGAATTCGCCGGGATACCCGGGAAATTGCCTGAAAAGCACTACACCGAAATCCCGAGAGTCATTCTGAACATACAGAAAAAGTACGTCGGTACGAGAAAGGAAGGAGCATCGCACACCTAAACTTGAACACGGGACTTACTGCTTGCAGGCATGTGAATTGTTATAGTGTTTGATGGGCGAGCCTCCTATATTTTTAAAAGACGTTTATTCTTAAAGGTTTTCAAGAAAGTCTTTTCCAAAGCTTTCTCCAAAACTACATTTAACATTTTCATAATATTTTAAAAGCATAAGCATAAACGACAAATACTAATATGAAAAACAAATAGAAAAGGAAGATAGTGTTTTCTTTTCGAAATTGGTCCCAGTATACAATATGGTGAATGTACCGCACAGACACATTTTCAGAAAATATGACATTCTTCAATTTGCTCGCAAATGATAGTCTAGGCCATTGGAAGAATAGAGATTTTTATTTTATACATAAAATAACATACCCATAAGCAGAGAGGGACATTAATAAGAGGCTAAAGACATCCAGGTAATTTGTAGGCTAAGTTTGCTGTAACTTTATTCAACAGAATATGAATATGAATACGATAGGCTCGTACTCATTGATATGAAAACCACAAAGGTCACAGACCGGTTAAACAAGGTGCATGCCGTGAGAATCAACTCTGGCGTGTGTTTTCTTGTGTTACACGCCATTTCCGTGTCGTCTGCTGAATTAATGTCTGCGACATTAATTATGAAATCGTTCTGTTTACCCATAAGCGCGTTGATTTGGGCTTAACAATTTCAGGTGAGGGCTAATATATATAGGAGCTTTATAACCATGCAAAATTTGAACAATCTAGAGGGCGCACTATTTCTCAAATGTGCCAGTGTCTCTTTAAGGGTCGCTATCCTCGGAGCCAATTACTTTATAAATTACATCGACCTCCTAGAGGTATGGGCACCGTCTACACCTGCTCACATCCATGAACTGCCTTTGAATGTACTCGTAACAGTTCAATGTTGCAGGTATATTTGAAATATTAAGCTCTTATTGAATTATAATATTTTTTGAAATCAGAAGTCTTTCTGCGATGCAATATTCAATTCAATTATTAACTGAATTAAAGACGAAAATAGTTGCATTTGAAAACAAACGAACACAAAATATTGGAGTTTAAATACCTTAAACAAGGGCATAGCGTTTCATATGTGTAATTGGACTGGTTATGTATCCGATTGCGCGATTTTTTCGAAAGCAATCATCGAAATTGTGTTATAAATCGATGACTAATCAGGTTGTTCACAAAAGTGTTCCAACAAAATTAGAATGTAAAATAATTTATTGAGCCTTAATGTAACACTCATTTTCAACAAGCGCAGGTACCAGTTGAACGCATACGGGAGAGACACAGTAAAAATCTAACATTAGGACAACACCTAGCCTTATATGTTTTAGCCTATTGTTTCGCATAAATACATTCTAACAGAAAAAGGTTCACTACCGTTAAACTGTTTGTTGATTCTATTAGGCTAGCGGTAACGTGTAAGTGATAGTCAATATATAGAATTTAAAGTAGTCTCTGAATTGCAATCTACTTTGAGAGCCTGGTTAGGTCAATTGTAATAGAGTTTTGTTGATTTGACCATGTTATGTATACCTGAAAAGTATTGCAAGAATAAAACCCAAGCTGGTTCTGCATCTGGTAGTGGTATCATTTAAAAAGTGACCACCTGAATGTTCATTAGGTAAATAATTAACAATGTGTTCTCTAATTCAAAACTACTCTACAATGAGTTTTTTACAATCAATTAGTGGTGAGATAATATTTTCTGTATACATAGCAGTTGTTTCAATATTAACATGATTAAAGCGTGTCCTCAAAATACAAATGAATTTGCTATAACTATCTGCTAAGAACATTAAACTCAGTTTTAATAAAATCTAGACTAACATACTTATATTGCTAAGTTCTATACCATGATATTCACTTGAATATAAAGCAGGTTTGCAGTCCTTTGATCAGTATTCAAGTGGGACCTTTCAGAAAAAGGAAAATAAGCACTTTCACCCAGAATACGTGAGGCTGAATTTGTTACGGATTTTTAACAGGGCAATGTGAACGAGTGCTTTCATAGCAAAATACAATGTGAGTAATAAAAGATGAAATTTATTAGCGTTGACTGGTTTATCCAAATTGCGAAGAATATAGTTCGATATAAGCCTCTATAACCAAAATGGAACAGTTATACATTGTTAACGTTGCATTTTCTCTATTACTGTTATACGTTTCTGAAATTGAGTGTTATTTGCCATCAATTTACTTCAAGCAAGTCTTCATTGACTTAGAAACAAACAAGAAAAAGTGAAATTTAGATTGATGCTTGACATTGTAATGAGTACCAGGAGCTTCTTGAAATAGGAGACATTAGTACCATTCGCCTTAAAGTAATTTTGTCATCACGTGCTGAGTATTCTTTCAAGATGGTAGCAAAAAAAGGAAAGAGAAGGAGAAACTGAATAATAAAACCGTATTTTTTATAATATAAATACATCACATGTCATGTTTTAGAATATCTGACGGGGGCAACAATACTCAATGACTAACTAGTTCAATTAAACAAGAATTAATGACGAACCGATTAACAATCATGATGATGTCGACGACGATCGACGATGAGATGATGGAAAGGAACGATGTTCAGTCAAACGGCGGAACTCGAATGTTTATAAACCAGCCAAAACCGCAGCAGGTAAAGTGGACATCACTGTTTGACATCACAAACTGGCAATAGCCTACTGACAACTTACATGCATTGCCCCGGGCTTAAAGCTGAGCGAAAATTGATTTCCTTTCTTTATCGCGACATCATTGCATTCATCAGATGATCAATTGAAAGATAACTGGAACGATTATTTAGTAAGATAGAAATATGGCGCAGAGTATTGGATGATTGGTAAATATTCCTTATCAAATCGCGTACTGTAATTGTTACTGAAGTTGTAAACACTTTGATTTTTCGAACTTGGATACTGATGAAAATATCATAACCTATTCCGTATTCAGTTGTATCTCACCTCTGTGCGTCAATCACAGGCCTGTAGCAAACCCAAGTGAATTTTACAAGGCGTCTTTCAATCCATTGAATGCTCCATTTAGCAAGTTTCACAGAAAACATTGGCGCGTGTGTTTTTCGCTTTTCAACCAATATCCCGAAGGAACGACATTGATCAGTCGAGTAGTTGCATGGACACATCAGGATATTAATGGAATGTGAACATGAGCGCGCTACTAGAATTGCCGATAAAGTGGCAAAAATAATGGTCTTTTGAATTAGCCAGGTCGGAAAGGGGGACCTTCTTTCATAACTAGATACAATAGAATAGGTTTATATATAGCAATAGCTGTACATGATTATATTAGTTCATGAGCCGAGCAAATTTTCGGTATGAAAGGGGACAAAACGACACTTATTATGCAGCATCTGTATACCATGGCCTACGCAAAAATGCATGATAGCATTTCTGGAATGGTAGCTATAGCCAGGTAGGGGGTAACCAAGGTTTACACAGACGGGGGCATCCTAATTGCTTCAATCATGTTGAAAAGTATACCACATTATTATTTGTCTGATCATAGGGATTCCAAAAAGGTATAGTACTAACTACAACCTGAAGCTTTGGAGTAATAGGCTAAAAACAGCAAAAATCCATATTTTATTGGTGGAGCTCTATGTCCATTGTATTCAATGGGGCTTGAACTTGACCTTGTTTCCCCCTACTTAAGTAACTAAGCATTTGAGACACTCAAAACTATTCCTTATTTGAATCCTATGACCTCCACCAAAAATTTGTAACATTTTGCATCCAAATTGGTGCAACTTTAAAATTTGACCCCTGCACAACTGAAATTTAACCTTTTGACCTGTTTTTGCTGTTTTTAACCATAAGAATGTTACAAGGATTAAAAAAAGGTATAGTTTGTACTACATACAAGGTATGGTTACATACAAGGTAATATTTAACCTTTCGTGATGACCTTCGACATATGACAATTTTTGTGTTATATCTCCATAACCATAAGTTGTAAGTAGTACAAACTATACCATTTTTAATAACAGGACGAACACTTTGGTTACCTTTTTACAGCAGTCCAAGCATTTTTATTTTTGACCCCTGTAGTATGAATTCCCCCCCCCCTCCTAGATACCGCCCACTCTTTCACGAGGGGCACCCCCGCTAAATTTGTTCATTAACCTTCATAGAAGACAAATCCACTGAGAAATGATGCTCTGCTCTCCACGGTCACGGAATTGCTCCATATGACCCAAGTATTACATGCTATAGGATCGGGGATTCCCGGTACTAATTATAATAATCACTATATCAAGAAAAGTTGATCATCAACCAATATGAGGGAAGTTTATTTAATTAAAAAGAAACTTAACGGTATCAAAATTTCATTATCGATAAAAAAATGAGGGCGTGTGTCATATAAAATAAGTCATTATTGCTTTAATACTAAGGAGAATAACTCCAGATATGTGAAGGATCTATTTTTTAGAGGATCCATATAATGATTACTACGTCCTTAGGTTTACTGACTGCTAAAACTGGCTTGAATTGTGGGCTCTCCAATATGGTAGTGTGGCGTTAAGTACGTGAACTTGTGGCTGGTTTAGAGTAACGCACTTGCGAAAAGCCTACCTACTGGTATGAGACAGTCGCCTCACGTTACCATTAATAGCAAGAGCAAAGATTGAGCAAAAGAGTTTCTGGTTTGTAGAAATGTTTGAAAGGTGATATATAGCAAGCGGAATGCTTTGCCACAATAACTCCTGGTGGAATAAGATGTAGTCGCTCAAGTGCCGTCAAAATAGGTTAAAACGATTGGTGTATGCACACTGAATTTCATATTCTCAGCAAATAATTCGACGAAGTAAATATTATTTGTTAGCGCAGTTTTTATATTTTTGATTAAAGGTAGATTATTTTTATTTTAACGGTTATGTTATTCTACTGATACTTTCTATGAAACATGCTACTGATACTTTCTATGAAACATATTCCAATTATGGCCGTTATTTGTGTGTAAATAATAGGTTAAAATTGCGTACTTGTTTGTTGAGAGAGAAATGAGCTAAATCAATGCATAAAAGATGATTTTTACTAATTTTTACCAACCTATAGAGCACCAAACCAGTTTCCAAACAGACAGTGATGAGTTATATATTTATTACGTACTTGAATTATTACGAATATTGATTATTGTTTTTTTTTTTTTTTTTTCAAAAAACATTATTAAAAATGATACAAAATGACGCACATGCATGACGTGTTAGCAACATATTTCCAGGTATAAGCAAACATAGCCATAATATTTAAATTGAATCTAATACTTAAACCGAGTCACTGTGTTGCAGCTAAAAGACACGCACCTTGCCTGTTATTGGATCGATAACAGGATATCAACACCATTAAACATTTATTTCAGCAAGGAACGGGTCCAAAACACTACCGCTTTGTTATTGGCGGCTCCCGAAGGCTACCATCTATTAGCATGTGTTTATTTTGTATTTTTTAGATTCAACCGTGTTCTTTCGCCTTCGGCCCTGCTCATCGGCAGTTGTGATTTAGAACCTTCCAGTGACCTAGCACTTAACACCATCATATAGGAACAATATCAATAATGCATAGGAAAAGGCTACAATTAAGAGCACGTACCTCACAAGGAGTGCGTCTAACTGGTCTCGAGTCGAATCAAAGTAAACATAAAGACGCAATAAAATTTAAATAGCAAATGTCATTTTTGGATTCTTATCGACTTTGTTGAACTTCAAAATGACTGTCCTTGGAATTAACTCCGAATATCCATACCAAAAACTGCGTTGGTCTATCTTTAAATAATGTAAAAGCAGCTGATATAGGTACAAACAAGGCATAAGTTCCCCATTGATCAATTTGATTGAACCTGACATTGTGATTGTATATTCACCTGCTTTTTTGATATACAGGTGTGGATTTGATTGAAAAGTAAACGATGAGAGCGGATCTGCTGTTCCCCAACGCACTATTGTATTACTTTTTTGACATAGTAACTGCCATTGTCTGTTGTTGCAGTATGACACAATCAATGTCAACATAACATAAGGATGGCCGTTACCTTGCGACAAAGTGTATGAAAACATATCGCCATGTTCTTTTTGTATTTTCAGCGCGTAATTGATACGTTTTCTCAATTTTTCGTAAATTTTACGTAATCAGGATACTTTTGACAACATATTGATTTTACATTTAGTCCAATATAACTTCTATTTTAGATAAATAAGATAAGATAAATAATTCTATATATTGAACGTATTTATGTTTTTTGTTTACTTTTAAAACTATTATTTCTACCTATGAAAGTTCGTATCTTTGTTTTGCAATTGTAAGACAAAAACGGGGAAATTATCTGAGTACCCGTGATCGTGTGACTAAGTTAAATCACAGTTTGACCTGGCATTTCTTCTGATCAATATTGTCAAAAGACGATCAATGCTTAGTACATTACTGTGTCTGACTGTGAAGATCTCTAATACTGAAAACTAATTAAATGCCCATTACGGAAGTGCTATAGACCACTCTCGTAATTGAACACATTCATTAACTCGTTGTGGGTGGTAGTATACAGATTAATTATCGAAACGGGGTGGTATTTGAAAATGAAACACAGGAATGTGAGTTAATATTGTCCACTTTGTAAATCAATAAACCTGTAAATCTATATGGAATAGATTGTAGAACAAATATGGGAAAATTGTGAGTGACAAATCCAATGTTTAATCACAAATTTTAGACTCGACATCTTTGCTGAAGGCTTCTTCAGATCAAGTGAGTAATAACCAATCCACTGATCATTGTACATATTATTAATCAACTGTTATTTTTCATTACACACTATTCAAGCGTTTATTTTCTCATTAAAATACACACACACACAATAAAAGATAATACAAATGATCATCTGTGACAAATAATTAACTTTCTTAGGTCACATGGAAATGTTTAACATATTGATATATGCTGTCCTTGGTAATAAAAACGCTACTTAAAAGACAATTCATATACCTGTGCTGACAGTAAATCTGACAACAGCGGAATTCTGAATGATTATTCTTATCTCTGTTTTTATTAATTATTTTTCTCTTCAGTCATTTGAGAAATATACAAATTGTGATATCAATACCGTCCCCGAGAAATTGTGATCGCGTCTTAAAGCTATGTTTATCATTTTTTATCAGCATTGCTAGGAACACTGTTTGCCGTTTGCAAAAGCAAGATTGTTTTAAATGATAAACTCACCATTTGCTGATCATTTCCGATGTACGCGATTATTATCCTTCATCAAGACAATATTCTGAAATACAAATATAAAAGATAGCAACAAATTAGTGGTGGTAGTAATTATCCATAAGAGAAAATGCCCATTATCCATATTAATTAGCAAGCAACAATTCTTGGTACTTTCAATGCATGGTCTTTCAATTTCATTATGGTCTTTATCTTTGCCAAAGCTTGAATCTCTGAAGGGACTTACAATTTTGGTAAAACATCGGAACAATAAGAGGTCAGAAAAATTGAAAGAAGAGATCCATACGATGCGGGGTTTAGTTCATGCAATTCACGTGACTCTTTGAGGAGTTCTGGCGCTTGCCAAATGCAAATCCTTTGTAGATAAGAAAATAGGAAAGAGGATAAATGGTCTTCAAGATGCATGATTATTAAATGTCATATGCTTAGGCTTCCCTAAGCTTTCGGTCAGTTGCAAATTGATTTTCTGTCGTCACATCGCCTTATAAGCTCATCATGGGGTACTTATTGAATGATTTAATGAAGAACGTTTTGTATTTATATGGGGGAAACGGGTGCATATGATCACAATATTACCATGTGATAAAGGATTCTCCTGCAAACCGAGATTGATAACTTTATTAAGGCAAAGCGAAACTCAAACAAAAATAACGTAATATTAGAAGAACAAAAGGCATTGTGCTATTAAAAAATCAAATTGTTGCTGCACTTCGATCATAGTATTCAATTCCAAAATTCCACAATTACAAGTATTCTATTACATTCACACTGCCAAACTAAATGCACGTTATTTTTCAAGGCTTCCAATGATAAAGATCGGCCTCATTTAACAGATTCATTCTGAATTTGTAAGAATGTCTCATTACCTTTTTTCCCGTAAGGCAAAGGGAGCAATATATGAGCTAATGTTTAATGTCGTTAATGTAACACTTTACATAACAGGGGCACACGATGAGATGTGGATTGTTGAGAGGTGAAAATATCTTTTACCCGCAGCTTGATTGTTGGCATACTTGTATTGCTTGAGCTTCAAAGCATTTTTATTGTAAAATAAAAGCAACAAGTTAAATGATGTCTTTCTCAGTGACAGAAATCATATTTTAATTTGACTGTTTTCAAGCGATCTTCTACCTATAAGCCAGATTGTGCAAACTTATAGAACGATGCAAAACAATAAAACATGAATATGTAACCTAGACATTATAAATGCTTGGCATTATTCTTTGTAAGAGGAGGTATAGTGTTCTTCCCACAGTGCAAATCTTCCAATACACTTTTTGCACTGGTTGTCACATGAATTTAAAGTGACAAAAAGTACCTAAATGAACAGATCTCACCCCAACCTTGCAATATAAGTACTAAGTGCTAAAATTGTATTGAAAGAGAAATGCATTGTGGGAAGAACACTATACCTCCTTTTATTCTTTGCAATATAGCGCTAATATCACATTTGTCTTATTTTGAAAAAAAATTGCTCTGTATTTTTTCTGAAATCGTGATTAACGGCAAGAACAGCGGAACTCGTCTACCTAACCTCTTCTGTTTTAAGAATTTGAAAATGGCCTAACCGACAAGGCCCGAGAAGCGACTAGCTGAATATCAGTTTTGGATTGACCTCTTACAATTTGTCTGCACTGTCCCATATCAAAACATAGACACAATTGCAATGGGATACTTCTGTGTCGCCATCACTATGAATAATAGAGGTGAAAACCTGTCATTGCCATGGTAACAACCAAGCCTTGTACTTCCTCCTCCCTCACAAGGGAAATACCTTCTTGTTTGCTACTTTTCCTTACAATTTAATTCACACTTTAAGTGGCTCATTCACATCAGTGGAGAAAACTAATGCCGATTGGCCTTGATGTTTTGTTCTTGTTAATTACTGTACTTACAGTGACATCCTACAATGAAAAAAATGTGTCAACCCTTTGTACTGGTTTATATAGAAGCCATTTCATAATATTTTAACACTGACAAACCTAGTGTTAACTCATAATGGGGGTCATCAATGTAATTTCTAAGCAGGAGTCAAAATTAACACCAAAGATATTATTTTCATCACATACTGGTGTTCTTTTAATATCACAGATGTTGCTACTAAAATATCCCAAAATAACACCCTGAGCACCCAAAAATTAAAATGATTTAAAACTCAAAAGCTTTCGAGAAGCAGTTTCGGTTAACAGGATTTGTAACCTGTAAATGCATTATTTGTTTCCGACGCCAACTTAAAGCATGAACTGAACATTAAAGTCGCAACATATGAACATTAAAGTGTCGAAGCATTAAGGTTAAGCCTTTGAAAGGTGTTACGTATAGAGCCGACTAAATTAACTGTATCACGTGCTGGGTGCAAACCTTTTCAAAGATTCTACCGAATTTACATTTTACATGGATCAGAATTTGATCAATAGCATTGCATTATCCGTAGAGAAGGGTTTTAATATGGCGCTGATATACTTTGCAATGTGTTTAGAAAATCACATTTTTAAATTTGCCACGTTCACCTCGCTTGATAGTCTGTGTTTGTGTTAAATGTTACATAGTAATTAATCTGAGAATTGATTAATTTTGCTCTAGTTTTCTTTATTCAGAAACATCTTCACACACACACGCACACTCACACAGACACACGCACACTCACACAGACACACGCACACATAGACACACACACACACTTTTGACAAGGTAGACCAGCTTGTCTTCACTACAATCGTAAAAATGGGTTACTCCCTATGGGGGTTACTTTTTCAACTGTCTTCTAATTAGCCACTTAGGCAAGTGTAAAAAGATCTGTCTACCGTCTGTACCCCGAGGTTTGTCCTATAACAACCCTAGAAGTATTGAACAGAGCCAATTGGGCGAAAACAATACAAACAAGTGGGCAGTAGATTGCATTGCATGTGCTGTCATCTTCTTACACCGGTTGGTGTAAAAGGCTCATTGGCAAAAATAAGCAGAATGAGCAGAAAAAGTGAGCAGAATGAGCAAAATGGACAGAATGAGCAGAAGAGCAGAATGGACAGAAAAAGCAGAACGGGCAGAAACGCAGAATGGGCAGAATGAACAGACATGCATCATGGGCAGAAAATGCAGAATGGGCAGAAACAAGCAGCAAGGATAGTATAGGCAGAGAAGCAGGATGAGCAGAAAGGAGGCAGAACTGAATCCTTATGACCAAAAAAAAATATAATACTTTGGCTTGGGTTCCAGAGGATCTTCGTAATTTTTGAAATTATCTCTGTATATTGGACCCCTGTCATTTGACCCCTGAATGTCAACAGAAAAAAAAGGCAACGAATGTTATGGTGATTATGGGCCGAGTAACCCGTTCATAACTGGTGTCAAAATTAAGACTCGTTGCAACAAAAAATATTGGTCCCACCTGCTTAACCTGCTCATTTGCTAGTCCTGTTCATTCTGCTCATTTTTTTTGCATTCTTCCCATTCTGCTTTTTCTGCCCATTCTGCTTTTCTGCCCATTCTGCTTTTTCTGTCTGCCCATTCTGCGTACGGATGCTCGAACTTGAGGTTTGTACAAAACACAAGAGGTTTTTTATGTGACTGGACATGCATGAAAAGAGGATACATAAAAATCGTTACGTTTTCACTCTGATCTCCATCCAAATATGGCGGGTGCGATGCTGTGCTGATAGTGTGTTGCTTTCGAACTACGGATGCGTTGCTTACTGTTCGAATCCCCGTGAACCGTTTTATTTTGATTGAATCATTGTAATTATTTTTACAATTAGAGAAGTAAAAAAAACTATGAAATCACGTAAGTAAAAAAATATAGTTGCGCGCGCACACTTGATCGACCTGGTGACCTTCTAACCCTAAAATTCAATGCGGAGAAATGGTCTGCAGCTTGAATAGGAATGTTCTTGCTGTGTATCTGAATCTGTTGTTTGGTTTCCAAAGGGTCACAGGATGTACAAAAGATGAGCTTTTTTTTTCTGTACGAATAATGTAATAAATTAAGATTGATTTAACACTTAATGACTCAACTGGGGTTTCCTAGGACCCCCAAAATTTGTTTTCGCGCTGGCCGCTTTTACGCGTGTGATTTTTAACGCCGATTTTTTTTTGTAAATTGTCTTACGTTTAAATGCGCTTCTTTCATAACCAAAATAAATTAAAATTCAGCCAAGCCGTTAATTATTTAATTATGTGGGGGGGTCCCATGGACACCTCCCCCCCCCCCCCCTTGGGCACTACTGGCAGTCCTTTGAGTAATATTTTTAAAAATAAGATAAGAAACCGAAGAACTAAAGCCAATTTTTCCACACATGCCGATTTCTCACATCCACACATACATTACTAAACAGTATTAGTAACAATAAAAATAAATTAACATTTATGTGCTGAAAACATACATTGTGTATTTGCAACACACCGTAAAAACATCAGGATTCCCTAAAACTGCTGGTTTTGTGTTAAATATAGTAAATTTGGGTCTCCTATAATAGATATCAACATAAAATGTTTTCAAAATTTTGATGTAAGCGCAAGCTCATTTGAACTTTTCCGTCTTTTTGCCCAATTTTCGCGTGTTTGAAAACAAGGTTTTGCCCCTAATTTTGGCACCCAAATAAAAATCTCATTTTTTATATTCTGATTTGGGTTGTTTATGAGGCCTTCCACCATGTGGTATCAATTTCGTGCAAAATCCCTCGGGAAAGTGTTTCCTTAGGGAGGGGGGTTCCACCCCCGGCCCCAACGGGAGTGAACACCCCTTGCGTCACTTAATTTTAAAACCCGTATCGTTGCTACGTTGCGTATGCCTTGGAAACTGTTTGCCACAGATGTTGTTTTGGGAGTTATTCAAGTGTTTTGACATTTTGCTAATTGAAAAATGTAACAAGAACAAATTCAGCTCAGCTGCAATTTTTAATTTAGCAATGAAATCCTCCATCTCTGTTTTTTTCTGAAATTGGTCCTCTGGGGAAACGACATTTGTCATAGTTTTTTTTCTTTGTTGTTTCGGCATGTTGTATAGCTTTGTCTACAATCCAAAGATTTAATTGATACTGACTAGCTTGGTATTGAATTTAATTAATGGTCTAATTATGTGTCGTATTTCCTGAAACCTCCGCTTCATCACACTAAAATTCAAATGATTTTGTCAATATATACATATATCTGAGTGTTGGGCTCAAAATTTGTTCAGACATACTGACATATAATGTCTTAAATGTATCAGTCATGTCCTGAAACACAGCTAGAATTCACCATATTTTCGTTGGAAATTATTTTCAGCGCATGAAGATGACTTAATAATTTTCATTTTAACAAATTGCAAATATGGCTCATTTATATGTGCAAAGAAAGAGAGAATGGTTCATAGAGTAGGAAATTACACTGTAACATTTTTTCCATATCTCTCATGTGTCAGTATGGCAGGACAGCGACGATATATAGTTCTTTTTAAGGTATATCAGCGATAATTCGAGAGAAAAAAAAATGTAGAAGCATGTTTTAAAAACTATTAATCGATACTTAAACTTGTACAATTCCATATAACTGCTTTAATGTAGAAACAAACACCAATAGTGACAAATTAAGAATTTTAGGAAATTTCCATAACCGTCTCCCACAAATAGACTACAGGGAGACGGTGTCTCAAATCTGCACTAAACAGGTGGTTGTGGTTTGCACCATTACAAATGAACAAGATCATAGGTTTGTGTTTTTTGAGTTCAGCTGTAATTGTATCACGTGCACAATATCACGCTGAAATCTGTGATATTCACCGGGAAATGCTTTTTTGATCTCACGCAAGTTCGAATTTTGATACGCACGTATAGAAATTACAGAATCAATAAAAAGTACTGCTGTTGTCCTTTAATACAAACGAATTTCAAAAGCCAACACTTGCAAGGTATGTTCGCATATCCATGCCCGTAACAGAAATATAAAAATAAGAATTTTGATGTATTTTTTCCCCCCCCCCCCCCTTTGTTTCGGTTAGCAAATCGCTGCTAACCCCTTAACTAATAAACAAGATAGCGAATGACAACACTAACAACAAGAAAATGGTATCATTCTCGATACAACTCATACTAGAAACATGATTTATGCAATTTAGTACTACACAAGTAGACGTTTGGACTTTTTAAAGTTTTTATTGATTTCAATCTATAATTTAAACTTGAAGCCATTTAATGACGATTGTCTGCTGCTTTAAGGCACAGCACTGTATGCTATAGTCGGATTTTTAGTCCTGTCGTTCTAAAATTTTTTTCGGGGCGTGTCGAGAGTCCATTTGTTCTGAGAGGTTGTATGCTTTTAAACCCCATCATACAATCTAATTTCGATGTCACGATTACTGGGATTCTATTCAGGCCATAATAAAAAAAAATGGTCCTCTGTTTCTCACGAAGCAAATGCTACAAAGGCAAATGCCTGCATAATTCCAAACACTAAACTTGCACAAACTCTGAAAGCGTTCAACATACGAAAATGAATATTAATAAGTAATTATTACTAACGACAAAGTTCTTTTACGTCAATTAAGAATACTAGAAAATTCAGGAAGTGTCCAATGGTCAAGCATTTATCTTATACTGTAATTTAAAGAGTTTTGGTCGCAGTCATAAACAAACTACAATAGCTACGTTGCCTAATCCTCCTCTTCACCCAGCCTTGAATGTCAGGACGTGCTTTTAAAATTCCGTTCTTTATTGGAACACCAAACAAAGGAATCTGATAGCGTGTCTCAAACATTACGAACAAATCTGTTCAATTGAATCTGTATGAATCCTTTATAATTCAATACGAAAAAGTTCATGTACAATGGGTTAAGCATCTTACTCTGTTGAACAAGTTTAGCATTTCCAGCTGTTAATGGGCTTTTTAGTTTTTTGAACTCAACACCGCCCCTCCCCATTAATTCGGACCATCGTCAATATGCGTTTACTGACAGGAATTAAAAAATCAGACTATAACATCCTGTCTGAAAAATTCAATAATCTGACCTTCCTCATTTCAATAATAGTTTTAATTAAGAACATAACTCAACGTCCTACGTCTGAAATTTGGATTTCGTGGCCGGCCCCCAGCACTTCCTTCGAAGTACCCAAGCACGCCCCATCTGACTAGCCAAGTTAGATGCGTCGCCTGACGCATTCGAGGGTAGATCAATAGAGGGCGCGAGAGTGCTTCTAGAAGATCGACTACCGGGTACTCGCCGGTTATGTCCATTGGAGCCAGTTTTGTTCTAACAATGGAACACGGAACGGTCCAACCGCTATGGACCGTTGAGTTTTGCATACGCCCCTAATTAATAAACATTTTTTGCAAGCGTGACTATGAATTTTGGTTCCCTGACTGTTGCCTGAAGACCCTTCAAACGTTTTATTATTCTTGTTCTAAGCTCCGGTTAACGTGGATGGCCAGCTAAAGAGTCATACCTTATTTGGTCACAACGCGTTGCTGCTTTCATTAGCATTTAGAAAAACAAAAGCCTAAATACCATTTTCTAACGTGTTATTTAAGGAGACAATCTTTCAATTCTGTTATTCTTAAAAGCACAGGACCCCTAAAGCCATTTGGAAACAGAACGAAAAAAGGTGATCAAGAAAGGATAACATCAGGGAAGAAATAAGTACACCCTTGATAGAAACAAAGACAAGGACACACACACAATGACAAAAAGGATAACCCCAGAAATACCACCGAGATAATTCCAAAGTTATTGTTAAAATAACACAAGAAAAAACAAATTGTATCAATTACTGACGAAATTATTAATAGCAAAGAAAAGATTAATTTTTGTTTGTGTCTTATCTTATAATTTTTCAATTTTTCTTTGAGTTCAATACTGTAATGTCCTCAACCAACCTCTCCCTTCAATGCATCCATCCGGATTGCCAACGCATCTTTGCACGCTATTAGACCATGGGACGTGGACCAAATAACCAACTGTATAACATATTCTGTAGTCCCCATCTGGGGGCTAAGGGAAAACCAAGTGTAAATTCATAATAAATTATTACGATCACATAACTGTCTGTTCCCGCACATAAAACTGGCACATTTTCTTAAAAATATATAAAATGTCACCTCAATTGCTTTTCCCAATATCAGAGACCAATGGATATGTATAGACTTCAGCAAACCATGAGCTAATGATATTACAATGGGCCGGGTATGTAGGGCAATTGTAATAGCCAGGTGTTACCACCTCCACGATTCGGGTTGAGTGACAAATACCCGTCCTCTCTCACAATAACTAACCAGTGTACATTATAATATAGGTCGTTGACATTAAATTTTCTTCTGAAAACGCGGTAAATTGAATAGAAATGAAGTTAAGCAATTCCTTTTCGAATAAATGATGAAAAACATGGCCAAAGTTAATTGAACACACACTATAGAAGCTCAATATTATTTATTTGTGAATGAGGTTAAGTATTTTGTCCTGAAAAGTACTCAGTCTAAATTGGAGAGCGTAACAGCTGAAATCTCCTTAGCTGCGCGACAATTTAACAATGGTCCTGCACTCCCAGATGAAAGGGAATCTGAAATGTTTGTCTACGCCGCATACCGGGCCGGTGATTGAATATCTTTAACTTCATTGTTTGCTGAAGTCTATGTGTATCCACTAGTCACTGATATTGGGGAAATGAAATTGAAGTGACCTTTTATTCTTTTTCAGGAAAATGTGCCAGTTTTATTTGTGGGAACGGACGATTATATGATTTTAATAATTTATTATGAATTTACACTTGGTTTTCCCCTAGCCCCCCGATGGAGACCACAAAACAACAGCATAGAAGGACATGTCCCATCGTCTATATGTAGCAGCAGATGGAAATGGAGTTAATTACAGAGCGGGCTTTTCATGTTTCAGTAACATGCTTCACCGCTTGTATCACCATTGTAAAGGATGAAGATTCATTTCATTTGGGCCTAATTGGCATTTTCTCAGCGACCCAATGTGTTATTAAGCAACCCTCAAACTTTACACCAAATTATGGAAAGATTTTAGAAAAAAGCGTGTTTCAGGGTTTGCCTTTTGGGCCTACTGCAGATGATGTCTGTCTTAAAAAGATGATCACCCACTAGCGCAACTGGTATTTTGCACGTTTACAGTTAAAACGGCCCTGGATAAGAACTGCGAAAGTGATATGAGCGTCCCCAGGGGCACAGATCAACGTTTCAAAGTTGAAATGACGTTGTGAAACCACGTGGCAGTTTGTCAAATCAACGTGGTTTCAACGTCATTTCAACGTTAATTTTGACCTGTGCCCACTGGTCCGCCGGGTTACCGCTATGAATTGAACTCATATACTAATTAGCTCTGATTCAAATATCTCACATTTGATGAATTGTAATTTTGCTAAACGCCATTTACACTTGGATTAGATTCTCCAGAGGAATGCATCGACAGTGAGACCAATGTTTGGTGAATAGCGATTCAAATTTTTCCTTGAACTCCATCTTGTTTGTGTCAGCGCAATTGCTTAGATGTCGTGCCTGCTTTTATCGATTAGCTCTTCCAACAATAGAGTCAAACAGGTGTCGTAACTCGTGATGCGGCGGCATTTTCAAATTAAATTCTTGAAGAACAGAATTCAGCAGCAGCATTACGGCCATTAAGGGGAGGGCGTCTATTGAAGACAAGCTACTTTTCTGTTATATTATCCAAAGGGAGCGGAAGCATTATCAGCTCGTTATTTGGAAACAATACCGATTCCCTCGTGTGGGAGAGGTGGTTAATGCAAAATCCCAAAAGGGAGAGTCAGGTCCAAGGTTTGGAAACAAAAACCTCTCGTTCACCTCTTCAATGCCATCAGACGAAAAAGTCAGCTCAGCTTGAACAGAGTTCTTAATGGAAACTGAAACCACAAAATCTCTTACAGACACGTTTCTTTGACCGTACAGACAATTTTTATACAATGGACTCGGCATTCCTCGATAGGTGGTCATGACGCATACACGCGCCACTTAAAGGTCAATAATCGTTGATTTTAAGGTTTCCGTTTAAGAGCGAATCCATTGAGAAATAATATGACTAGAGACTCTAGAATGGCGCGATAACAACCCACGATATCAAAATGTTTTGCCTGCTATTTCAAGACAAAGTAGAAAGGTAGCTTTCGGTTTAGAGGAGTTAATTAAATACATCATTGATACAAAACTGAGGAAGTTTAGAAATTGAAATCAGCGGAAAGTCTGTTCAGTTAAAAAAAAATAGCTGGCGGATGTATCAGCCTTCGTTTTCAGAGTGCTGAGCAGAAGTTACAGAAATTGAAAAAACTCACAAGGTCGTGATTCCATCTCTGCAGAAAACTTCGCGTCTCAGGTGGCAATTTATGTAAAGTCTGTTCCGCCAAGAATTTGGGGTGTGTGGGAGTGTGCGACATGCAGATTGCCAACTGCGGAAAGTCAACACGAAGGCGAAAAGAAATAACCTCTAGTGAGAACACCCAGGCAGTGAAACTAGTGCATAGAATAATCGTGGTCATCGGATTGGTCAAGAAGTTTTAGATGTCCGTAATATAGGATTACATCAGCAACGCCATAATTGTAGTTATCATCCTTAAATGTATCTTTCTGTTTGGTGTCTTAAATGTGTAAGGTTAAATGATGGAGGTTGTGTTCAATGATGATACATTATCAGCGAACGATTCAAAATGATATTTCCAAGATAATCAGTGGAAGTTTTTCCTCGTCAGAATCTATTCTTTGAAGCCATCTGAAGATTGTCCACAAAACGTACAAAACGTAAAATTCTTTTATCATAGAGGGAATACGCTGTATTCTTCCTGTGGTAAAAGGGAGAAAGAACAAGAAGTTTTAAAAAAGACCATGTCGGAGATGATGCCATTGTATTATGGGGCTTGTATTATTAAGGATTAAAATCCTTCAATGTGCATTTAGAACAAATGTGGTTACCATGCTTCCAAATATATATACTTTGTGTTCATGTATGTTGCAAGAAGTGTGGTGTGTATATAGTTATAATTGATGATTACCCAATAGTGTTAGCATGTGAGGTCGAATGACTTCAGAATAACCTTAAGAAATTCTGTTATGACATATTGAAAATAGGTATTTGTAATTTGACCTCAAATGAGCCTTGAAAATTACTACGGTTTGTGTCATCGAATGTTAACTAATCATGACAAGTGTCTTTGCCATAAAGTCACAGGCCGATATCATTTTATAGTTTGCTAAAAAGAACAAAACGTTCTTTTAACTTTGTGTACTAAACGTTAAGCTCGCGCCAGAAGCCCCCTTTCCAACATCCAAATGAACATTTAATTTGCGGGTGTTATTATCATCATGCAAAGCCTTGAAATGGGGAGGGGAGCATTGTGCATCCTAAGGTACAAGATCATACACGTCCATTGAAAACACAGATTCTGCAACAGTTGAATATAATAATCCGTGCCAGGTGGCCAGTTTTATTCCGCAGTCAGTGTGTCGAAGAAGAACACATAAAGGCATTCGTTGCCACCAAAAAGCTTTTATGCATCAATCCGACGACAGGAGAACTGTTTCAAGTGTGAATGTGGGAGTCATTCGTAAAAGGCCTAGCTATTTGTATTACTCAACTCAACATAACTGTAATTCAAAGACGGCTGGTTACTTACATACAGAGAAAACCAATGCTTATATGTGTCCCGTGGTTAAGAATCCCTCATTAGTCTGACATTAAATATAGTCTAATTATTTAATTTATTTGATGTGCAATGACCTTATTTTATTACACATGCTTCAAATAAGAAGGTCCTTCGCTGTCTATGTCCAGGGGTTCCCCAGACAGGTTTATAAACATATTTCGTCTTCTTAAAAATAGAAACAGGGAATCCCATAAATAATGCAAGTTAAAAAAACAAGGTTCCTCGAATGCTGCAAAACCAGATAAATTACATGTTCGTAAGATTTCTAACCAACGGTCGTTGCGGTAGATTTCTATCAGATTCATACTTTGTGTGGAGCATTACGCAGTGTACGTTGGTTATGTCTATGTTATTTATTCAAAATTTAATCTTAGAACTAGTGAATAGACGTTAACCCCTTAGCGGTTATCACCTCTAATTAATAAAATGACATGCTCATTGACTTTCAATGTGATATTTAAAAGTTGGCGATCGCGAAATGACCATTCAAGTACACCAGTTATCTACATCTGTCTTTTGATCGACGCTTTCATCTGTGTGTCCACATAATAAACCACACGATTCACGGCTTGAAAAACAGCTATCTTAGGCTAACCTTGATTGGTTCGATACCTAACAGCGCGCTTCTTTGGTAATGAGTGCAAAACAAAATTTTGTCATTCGTCTCATAGGCAATTTCTACAATGTTATATTTCATATCCATGGTTAAATGGATGCAAACACAAGCACACCCTCCAAGAAAATCACTGGAGGTCAACCGAATTTTATTGCGTAGGAGTGCGTGAGGAGAAACGTAATTGCTTACTGTAAATTATGCTCCCTGTGGTGCACGATAGGTGTTTACAGTCTATTTCTATAGCATTGCAAAAGCAATGAGTATTTCACCTCTTGAATGGTGCGGGTATGCCCTTACAGCTCTTATGTACCAATTTGATCACTGGTTTGGGACAGAGACTTAAGTGTAATTGGTTTGGCAGGAGATGCTGATGTGTCTCAGCAGGTTTTCCTCCGAGCATTCCCGGTGTGAAGCAGATAAGTCGGCGGGAGCCACAGTCTGAGGCTCCATAGACGATACAGGAATAAAGCGGAAACTAATATTAGCGTGAAGTGTCAACTTAATTGAGTGCTCTATTCCGTTACCGTGTAGTAACCCCCCCCCCCCCCCCCCCCCCCCCGCCGTGACTATGAGTACCGGGCTATAATTACTTTCACAAAACCGTTTCGTTTTTTTCTAAAAACTGAATTTACATTCCTGTTTGGTAGAAGAGCGATGAAAATAATGAAAATATTCTTATCTGTAATGACACTAATATAGCAACAAGAAGTGTTGGTGGTGTCGTTACACCCAACTTTTGCTTCATTACCTTATCCTCCACCTCTTGGGAGAACGGTGCACACAGTATCATTTTTTTCCCTTTGTTTATTGTTTTGGTAAAATTTAAAAAACTTTCAAAATTTGTTTGCCTGAAATATAACTGTTTTCAACCCGTGGTAACGTAAATACAACGTGTTTATGAGCCATAGCTAACAGCGTGAACATTTGGTCAAGGATTGTAATACCGTTTTAATGAGTTAATTAGTTTTAAACAAGTCAAAACCCAACAATAACGTTGAAGCGCTGAGATTGTTACGAACGTCGTTATGTTACGTTCCCTGCAATGTTTTCGTATTTTAACGGCTCCATATTTTTTACGTTATGTTTTTTGAAGTTATGTTTTTTTTTTTTTTTTTTTTTTTGTTTTTTTTTTTTGTTTTTGTTTTTTTTTTGTTTTTGTTTTTTTTTGGTTTTTTTTTTTTGTTTTTTTTTTTTTGCTTTTTTTGTTTGTTTTTTTTGTTTTATTTTTTTATTTTGTTTTTTTTGTTTCAACCCACACCCCCCCCCCCCCCCCACCCCCTGGCCATGTAGTGAGTCCAGCTGCCATTTCAATGCCTGTTTTTTTTAGGCAGGTTTATTTTTTTACCAGTGTCCTTACACTTAATATACAAGGTCGATCGACTGTGTTGGGAAGATGAGACTTTTATGTAGGGGTAATCGGGTATGCCGAACACCATTTCCGATTTGAAAAGCCAATAAGTCCATGGTAAACAAGGTTTGGTAAAGATAACCATAATCAATAAAAAGTGTCACAAAATAACTATATACCATACCTTTTGTTTCTTAACTCAAACCATGTTAGAAAAGAATTTTGATAAAATCAAAAATATGGCGTCGTTCGGGATTACCCGACACCTCACGGCTAATGCCGAAAGCGTGTATTTTCAATGGCAGCCACTCTGGGGACAAAAATAGCAATTTTGTGTTTTATTCATTTTATCAACATAAAGATTATGATAATAAGGTATATTGAAAAGCTCGATGAGATTCAAATTATGTAGATGAGATGGACACACCTATATGGGTGCCAAGGAAACGGGTCGTTCGGGATTACCCCACACCAGGTGAAGTTTGTAATCTCCGCTTTTTTTTTTCATAACTTCGTCATGGATACCCCCTGTTGTACATGGTTTTAATTGTGAAGGAACCCTAGTCCCATTAAACTATTAAGGCCCATTTTTCTCTCTCCTCCTTCTTGTAGATGTGATATGTCATCAAGAAATATAGTTTTTTTTTTCTGAATATTCATTTTTCACTCAAAAGTGTTTTTTGTAATTCTTCGCGAGAATGTACGAGATTTCCATTTTTGTCGAGTTTTATATTGAATTAAGTCCAAAGGCAGCTAACATCATAGGGTGGTACACGGTCTCCCTCCTTTACGCAACATGAGCGAAATCGCTGCGTTCGGGATTACCCCGCGTTACGCATTACCCGACTCTCCCCAAATTTGGTTTCAGGAAGAACGCTTGGTCTCGCAGGTTTTCTCTTCCGAGCATTCCGGCGTGAAAGGTACTATAGTCCGTCGGAGCCACAGTCCGGGCTCCATAGAAAACAACGGAATAAAGCGTGAAAGTAGATGTTGCGTGAAGAGTCAACTGCATCGTAGTGATTATTCTTACCGTTGTAGCCGGACTATGAATATGGCGGACTATAATTAATTCTAACCGGTTTCGTTCTTTTTCTAAAAAAACTGAATTCAATCCTTTTGTAGAAAAAAAAATTACGATTAAAAGAATGAATGCTTATCTGTATGAACCCTAATATAGCACGTAGTGTTGGTGTGTCGTTACAACCCAACTTTGCCTTTCATTACCTTATCTCCACCTCTTGGTAGAACGTGCCACACAGTGACATTAAAATGAGTAAGAAGACATGACTTTCATTTTCAGGCAGACTATGGAATCTGACCAGTTTTAATGCTGACGTTATCCCTGTTCTTGCTTCATGCATGCAGAAGCATGCAGAATGCACTAATCCAAATAAGTACCTCCGTCTGGGTTACGCCGGTATGAAGGCATATTATACACCAGTTTAAATGTGTACGTGTATCACTATCACAAACACATTCAGGTTTTCATAGCTTTCAATTTTTGAGACCAAAAAAATTAAATGCTTGTTAACAGCTCTATTCCAGCGTTTTTTGCATTCCATCTTTATCGTATATATATATGCAAATCTGTTTGATGTTACAACTCTTCGTTTCAAACATTTTTTCTATAACAAAATCAAAACATACAAGCTACAGAATACATTTCTTCCCAAGACAAGTTGGCTAATACCAAATTGTTCTCGATACTTTCACTTGTCCTGGCTTAAATTGCTGGAGGTATTATGCCCTGTATTTGCTTTAAATATGTGACAGTATACAAATACTAGAATGGTTTTGTGAGGGGAAAATAGTGCAATCTATTTATCGCCGATGTACTGGCTACAGGCCTACCCCCAGAACCCGATGTGAAGGGTGGGGGCCTGTAGCAGTACCGAGGGAAAATATTTGGCACTATTTCACCCGACATGCATTAGGTAGTTGTTTAACAAACCTTATAAATCTGATTAGATAATGGGCAAATAATTTTAAACCAATCGTGTTGACTGTAACTTGGCATCGCCATTCCCTTTACAAAATACGAACCTGGCCTTAAATGGAAATCGCCCCACAACTCGTCCAAGTCGTCACACTTTCGTAGCCCTCTTCAGCTTCCGCAGAGACTTTCCTTTTTTCGTACACTAGTCTGAAAACTGTTCACAGCCTTCCGGATCGCGATGAATTTTGTGCCTCTTTTTTTGTATTAAAGCCAGCATTTCGCGTCGTCTGTCAAAGACGCTGCCCGACTACTGGCGGCTGCCATTTGGTTTGTTGTTGGTTACAACGGCGTAAGTTCCTGCTTTTAGGGAGAAATCGTAATAACTACACTGCGTGACAAAATGCTAACATAGATAACTTTTGCTTCTGGGTACGATGATAGGGAAAGTGAAAAAATACCGCATAGGGAAATAGCTCAAATTCACTGATAGTTCAATTTATCATCCCTGTGTCCCGCGCAATTTGGACCAATGAAATGAAGCAGTATCCCTATTATCTCATGAATATTTAATAGTGTAACAATAAATATTACAGATATCCTTGACTAATCGGGTTCTGTTTGCCGGTGTTCTCATCACGGCTTTCGGCTGTGGTTTGATAGAAGTCCTTATTTCATAGTTTGTTAAAAATGTAGGTCGCTGAAAAACAGGGAAGCCGTCATATATCATTTATTATCCTCGTGCTAACAGCAAGTACGAACTGTTGCCTGTGTTTGATATAAAGGTACATGTACCGTCTCTCGTTTGTAATATCATTGTTCTACCTTAATAACACGCATGCAATATGAGGCCATATTATCAGATACAGTGTACTATTCTGGCCTTGTATAGTCTTTTCAACATCAAAGTAGAAATATTTTAGTCTGTGATGCATTTTCATCGATAACAGACATATTAAAAAAGTATATTACATCCATTTATTCTACGTTTTTGACTAACAGTTGATATTTACGACGACGACGTCAAATTCCGATCATGAATAGTACTAATCCATACAACTGCATGGATTTCTTTTTATATTTTCAACCAAAATCCAGGTTTTAAAAAAAACGCGTTTAAAAATTTAAAAAACTTTGGGGGGGGGGCAAATTTTAACTGCAATGAACCACGTGAAAGATTAACTATAAAGGGCAAATGTCTGCTGTATAGTATCAATCTAGTACCTTCCAATGACCGTAGCGTTTTACTAATACTAGCGGGATAAGAGTGATCAAACGTTTGATCAAGATGTTGGCGAATATCTGCAGTCTTAGATAGACATTGTGGTTAGCAAGCCCAAAGTGGGTAGGTACAGTCATGTTTTGCCCGACTCTGCTCTCTGCATGGAAAAAATATCAAATGTCAGTCGTAAACAAAAGTGAGTACTTGGGGAACCCATAAAAAATTGTGACATTTCCCTGTATTAGACGTTTCACAGTTGTCGCTTTCTCTCATTTACTCTTCCGGGGAAAGTTTGCACGCGATATAGAAAACACATCCACACGAAGCAGTAATAGGTGAGTATCTACGGAAGTGTACCGTACACCCTCAGGGGACTCTACCAATCCAACTTTTATTGTGCTTTCCTCTTATGGTCCTATTACCCAATTGAGATATTAACAACAACAATGATGAGCACTTTAGCAAATCCAAGATGGCGTCCAAATGGCTGCCAAAATGGGTAAAAAAAAAAAAATAAATAATTTGGGAAAATTTCATCTTTGGTTTTATTATATTATTGAATTGAGAGTGTCAAATTGGAACCTATTCATTGGAATTTGCTTTCTAAATTTTCGCCCCCAAAGGGGGTTTTTGGCAAGGCAAAAACCTAAAGGGGGTGCAACCCCCTACCCTTTCGGTAGAAGATGGTTAAACTGTAGCCCAGGCCCGCAGATAGGGCATACCTTTTTTTCAATCCTTAGGATATGACCAAAATTTTGGGATAGAGTTTTTAGTTAAATTAATATTTTTCTACCCTGTAAAACTTTGCCCATGCCAACGTTGTCCCTTGATATATTATTCATTCAGTCAGCCAAGTAACAATACCTCCAAAATTGTTTTCTTTCTGTTTTACTAACTTTATTTAATTTTTGACTAGAAGTTCTTTCGCGACACATCGCAGCCTAAGTAACGTAAAATACAAGGTTGTCATGTTTCGAGACTTATATGTAGTGTGCCTACAAGGTAACATACTGGCAGCCGGTATTTCTACAAGTGCACAAACGGACAGACCTACTGACAATCGTTGAGAAGCACTGGCCAAAGTTACTTTTTGCCGCTTTGCAAAGTCCTGGCAGTCACTTTCGATATATTTAGATGCCCTTGACAACCAGTGTATTGGAAGAAATATGCTCCTTACGATATAGATATAATCTTCCATATGTTTTTTACCTGGCAAATGCCGGAATTGCAAAATTAAACCAGTTCCTTTCTGTTTTTTTACAAAAAGAAAAAAAGGAGTAAAACATATTAATCGTGCTGTCAAGCTATTTGTCACTGAGGTCACACTCTGTAAAATAAATAAGGGTTAAAGGCTATACATACAACCAGAGGATATGAAAGTTTCACATCTTATCCTAGAAACCCTGAGCAATGTCTGGCTTGGCGGCAGTAATGTAGCTCGGGGAATCTGAAATTTATGCGAAGAAACCCGGATCGGAAACAACTTCATTCATGTCAGCGTTTTATCACAGGGTCCATCATTCGGGTCATAATATGAGTAGCCGCAGGGCAAGACATATATAAGATCGCAGAGACAGGTAAACCTATAGAACTTATTGCCCATACTAATTTAATTAAGAAATAAAGGGATTGCAGTATCCCCTTTATGGGCGATAATGTGTCCGAGGTCGGAAAAAAATAAATAATGGACGAGGCGCAGCCCGAGTCCATTATTTTAGTTTTTTCCGGCCGAGGATACATTATGAGCCCATAAATAGACTGCAAACCCTTTTATTTTCTATTCTTTACGAAAACAGGTGACCTAATAAGAAAATGCCTTCACGACCCATTACTTGCCAGAATAATGGGCATAAACTGACCAATCAGAAAATGCTGCATTTCTACTATAATGGGTCGCAGAGGTATAAATTGTAAATTACTGTAAAGCCACATCTCTGAGGTTAAATGATTTAGAGCATTAGGGTTTCAAAGAAGCGCTGTGTTCAGTGAGCATGAGTCTAACGCGTACACCGTTGGTGAATTTGGCTATATTGTTGGTTACCATCATTACGCCAACGTAGTGATCAATAGGCAACTGCCGGGGCGGGACATAGCGGTCCTGATTGCCTTGTATTCTCCGGTAGCCGGTCCAGCCGACGCTTATTGGTGGGCAAGACCGGTTACCCAAAAAGCTCGTCGGAAACGAAGTAATTATGGTTCTAGGCTCATAAAGGAATAAAGTTATCCCAGTCGTATAATACATGCATACTAACTTAGAGTTCCCTCTTCAAAATTTTGAAATGGTCTATTTTGTCAAAAAAAACAGAAGCAAGAAAAAGGAGAAGAAAAAAAGAAGAAAGAAAGAAGAAAGAAGAAGAAGAAGAAGAAAGGCAGGAAGACGCGACAAATTATCAACGACGTGAATTAAACCGAGGACATGCAAATTTCTACTATTCATGATCCAATCAAAAATTTGAAATGTGTAAGGTAACGTGATGTAAAGGAAACATGCCTGTGAATTCTCATCAGATTTTGTATTATTCATAAAAAAATGAAAGAAAACAGTAGTGTGCAAAGATAGTGAAGCTATTACAATTGTAAGTTGCAGGAGTTAAGTGTCCGTACGGATAGAATATAAAGCCTTACAATTACAATAGACTTCAGCATTGATTAAGATATACAGTTGTATCCTTTATGTGCACTTGTGGTATTATCACTTGTACGGTTTCAGGCCTTCCGGAAATGTCCACATTTCTGTCTGTTTGTTTCTTAATTGATGTGTATTTTTATGTGTTGAATGAAAAAGTAAAGATCACATAGATGTGTTCTAGTATACGGATGTTCCAGTGTATAAAGAGGGACCCTCCCACCCACTTGCATTTCCAAAATCATACTCTTTTTTAACACGAAGAAAACATTTCCTGTTCCAGCAGCAAACTTTTCTTTAATGCCATCTCGATGTTGACGACCGGAAAAATGCTAAATATGGCACACACAGGCACAACCACTCCTCATACCTATACTTGTAAGCGCTTTAAACCTCTAAGGTACCACCAGTTTGGTTACTTAGCGGTTATGTCATGGTTACGGAGCCAATCAGAGAAGAAAACTCTAAGGAACAGTTAGTAGAACATTGGGTTAAAAGACTTGCTTGCTTCAAGCTTTCCTTCAAGAACTTTCACGTAACATTCAGGAAACTTATATCAGCAACTTCAAAAGTTGCCTTACTTAAGGTCTGATAGTGTGCCCGAACTTGCCACGAGCGAAGAGCTAAAAACATGGGGACCTATGTCACATTCAATGTAATACATGCATGTAGGTCACGTCTACAAAACACCGAAGGTTCTTAATCCAAAACACGTTCCTTTCAATACTAAATTTAATGAAAACAAACCCTTTGAAGGCCTACATCCCTCATCATATAACAACAGGGACAGGACGAGTAAAAACAAAAAGGCGGACTCGAAAGTAATGAGAAAAATATTTCATTACAAAAAACAACGACGTGGATGTAGAACATGAAACGGAGTCTAGGGACACAGTACATTTTCAGCAAAAATGCAAAATTCCTCAAATTGAGAATAAGAGAGATAGATAGGGATTTGCACTGACTAAATAGCTTTTACACCAAGGAATGCTCTAATAGCCCCACCTTGAATGAGCAAGGTTCAAGTCGAAGTCAGCTTCTTTCATTCCAGCCTTTCATTTGGAAGCCAAGAGTTGTCGTTGTTGTAATAGTTTAATTACAGCCAGGAAATCGAGAACCTTGGCAATGAATGATAACACAGGTGGTCATGGACCAGTCTGAAGGGTTTAAGGGTAATAACGTTGGAGCTGGGGTTCTAACGGAATCATTTTAACCGAACATTCCTATCCCACAATGCACCAACTATTTGTTAAGAATAGTAAAATAAATAGTGCATATAGACTCATGGTGTTTTGTGTCCTACGGTCATTTTTCTATGTCATAACTGGGCGAACACCGTTGGCTGTACATAACGTTTATCAGTAACGAGTACTCTTGATGGTTTTTAATTTTTGCGCCACAAAATGTGCGCGTAGTTAAAGGAGGCGCACTAAAACGCGAGCGTGCATGGAGTGAGATTGTGGCATATCACTCGGTACATCGTTGGTGCATTGTGGGATAGGATTCGGTAATAACAAATGATTCCGGAGAATGCCCAGGATCCACGATTTACACAACCATGATGTGTATTTTCTAGGAAATTTTAGTGGTGCGTCCTATGGCTTGGAATAAAAACCACTCCAGAGTGGTTTTATTACAAACTACTTGGTCTGTTTTTTCATTTCAGGTAAAGGTTAGGAACAAGCAATACAAACTGCAAAAATTAGTTTTGACAAAATCGAGGGCCACCCTTTATATGGAACATGTGACCAGTGTACTTTTTTAATTTAAAGCAGATTTAATATTGGTAAATGTGTAAAATTATGAAACTTTTCCTCCATACAAAATGTTGCACTTCCCTGACGCTGGCATGATGATGTAAGACTAAGAAAAAACTCAGTTACAAGAGATGGTAAAAAGATTATTGTGCATCCAAATATACTCAGACAACTCAGTGTCTTTTTCTTATCATTTGTGGTGGAATGATTTGGTATGAGTTATACCTGATCGAGGCTGAAGTGATAATCAAATATTGCGGATTTGTTTGCGGATGGTGTTGAAAACCAAAGCTTTCTAAGCAATATCACTTTCAAGGTAATCTATGAAGAGCAACGTGCCTTTTTCTTTTGGTGTCTTGTTTTCCTGTATGATAACATTGTACAATTCAGATGTTTCTTGGTTATTATGACTCTTTTAAACAACTTAAACGTTAATTGAATATGGAATGTCGGGATAGTTCAATCATTGTAGGAGAGATAAGCTCCTATTTGCATGCCAGAGAGCTGATCCTTAGTTCAACACCATTCCAATAGGCGTATGAGCTTGTTGTTTAAATTGACGCCATGGTAATCATAGACGTAAACCAATAATAGAGAAACCATGGAAGATTGAGCAGCAAAACATCTTCAGCTTAGCAATACACCAGTTTATATAAATAAAAGGTTATATGCCCATAAATCCAACACACTATTAATAAATCATACCTAATATTAACCAAAGCACAGTTTGGTATATTATCAAGTGAGAAGATCGTTCTAAAGGATGTTAAATATCCCAGCAAATATATTAGAGGATAACATTGCCTGCGGCTTTGTAGAACAACGAGTAACAATTATTTTCGTCACATCATTTCACGAGGGTATTGATCAATAGGCAACTGCCGGGGAGGGACATAGCGGTCCTGATTGCCTTGTATTCTCCGGTAGCCGGTCCAGCCGACGCTTATTGGTGGGCAAGACCGGTTACCCAAAAAGCTCGTCGGAAACGAAGTAATTATGGTTCTAGGCTCATAAAGGAATAAAGTTATCCCAGTCGTATAATACATGCATACTAACTTAGAGTTCCCTCTTCAAAATTTTGAAATGGTCTATTTTGTCAAAAAAAACAGAAGCAAGAAAAAGGAGAAGAAAAAAAGAAGAAAGAAAGAAGAAAGAAGAAGAAGAAGAAGAAAGGCAGGAAGACGCGACAAATTATCAACGACGTGAATTAAACCGAGGACATGCAAATTTCTACTATTCATGATCCAATCAAAAATTTGAAATGTGTAAGGTAACGTGATGTAAAGGAAACATGCCTGTGAATTCTCATCAGATTTTGTATTATTCATAAAAAAATGAAAGAAAACAGTAGTGTGCAAAGATAGTGAAGCTATTACAATTGTAAGTTGCAGGAGTTAAGTGTCCGTACGGATAGAATATAAAGCCTTACAATTACAATAGACTTCAGCATTGATTAAGATATACAGTTGTATCCTTTATGTGCACTTGTGGTATTATCACTTGTACGGTTTCAGGCCTTCCGGAAATGTCCACATTTCTGTCTGTTTGTTTCTTAATTGATGTGTATTTTTATGTGTTGAATGAAAAAGTAAAGATCACATAGATGTGTTCTAGTATACGGATGTTCCAGTGTATAAAGAGGGACCCTCCCACCCACTTGCATTTCCAAAATCATACTCTTTTTTAACACGAAGAAAACATTTCCTGTTCCAGCAGCAAACTTTTCTTTAATGCCATCTCGATGTTGACGACCGGAAAAATGCTAAATATGGCACACACAGGCACAACCACTCCTCATACCTATACTTGTAAGCGCTTTAAACCTCTAAGGTACCACCAGTTTGGTTACTTAGCGGTTATGTCATGGTTACGGAGCCAATCAGAGAAGAAAACTCTAAGGAACAGTTAGTAGAACATTGGGTTAAAAGACTTGCTTGCTTCAAGCTTTCCTTCAAGAACTTTCACGTAACATTCAGGAAACTTATATCAGCAACTTCAAAAGTTGCCTTACTTAAGGTCTGATAGTGTGCCCGAACTTGCCACGAGCGAAGAGCTAAAAACATGGGGACCTATGTCACATTCAATGTAATACATGCATGTAGGTCACGTCTACAAAACACCGAAGGTTCTTAATCCAAAACACGTTCCTTTCAATACTAAATTTAATGAAAACAAACCCTTTGAAGGCCTACATCCCTCATCATATAACAACAGGGACAGGACGAGTAAAAACAAAAAGGCGGACTCGAAAGTAATGAGAAAAATATTTCATTACAAAAAACAACGACGTGGATGTAGAACATGAAACGGAGTCTAGGGACACAGTACATTTTCAGCAAAAATGCAAAATTCCTCAAATTGAGAATAAGAGAGATAGATAGGGATTTGCACTGACTAAATAGCTTTTACACCAAGGAATGCTCTAATAGCCCCACCTTGAATGAGCAAGGTTCAAGTCGAAGTCAGCTTCTTTCATTCCAGCCTTTCATTTGGAAGCCAAGAGTTGTCGTTGTTGTAATAGTTTAATTACAGCCAGGAAATCGAGAACCTTGGCAATGAATGATAACACAGGTGGTCATGGACCAGTCTGAAGGGTTTAAGGGTAATAACGTTGGAGCTGGGGTTCTAACGGAATCATTTTAACCGAACATTCCTATCCCACAATGCACCAACTATTTGTTAAGAATAGTAAAATAAATAGTGCATATAGACTCATGGTGTTTTGTGTCCTACGGTCATTTTTCTATGTCATAACTGGGCGAACACCGTTGGCTGTACATAACGTTTATCAGTAACGAGTACTCTTGATGGTTTTTAATTTTTGCGCCACAAAATGTGCGCGTAGTTAAAGGAGGCGCACTAAAACGCGAGCGTGCATGGAGTGAGATTGTGGCATATCACTCGGTACATCGTTGGTGCATTGTGGGATAGGATTCGGTAATAACAAATGATTCCGGAGAATGCCCAGGATCCACGATTTACACAACCATGATGTGTATTTTCTAGGAAATTTTAGTGGTGCGTCCTATGGCTTGGAATAAAAACCACTCCAGAGTGGTTTTATTACAAACTACTTGGTCTGTTTTTTCATTTCAGGTAAAGGTTAGGAACAAGCAATACAAACTGCAAAAATTAGTTTTGACAAAATCGAGGGCCACCCTTTATATGGAACATGTGACCAGTGTACTTTTTTAATTTAAAGCAGATTTAATATTGGTAAATGTGTAAAATTATGAAACTTTTCCTCCATACAAAATGTTGCACTTCCCTGACGCTGGCATGATGATGTAAGACTAAGAAAAAACTCAGTTACAAGAGATGGTAAAAAGATTATTGTGCATCCAAATATACTCAGACAACTCAGTGTCTTTTTCTTATCATTTGTGGTGGAATGATTTGGTATGAGTTATACCTGATCGAGGCTGAAGTGATAATCAAATATTGCGGATTTGTTTGCGGATGGTGTTGAAAACCAAAGCTTTCTAAGCAATATCACTTTCAAGGTAATCTATGAAGAGCAACGTGCCTTTTTCTTTTGGTGTCTTGTTTTCCTGTATGATAACATTGTACAATTCAGATGTTTCTTGGTTATTATGACTCTTTTAAACAACTTAAACGTTAATTGAATATGGAATGTCGGGATAGTTCAATCATTGTAGGAGAGATAAGCTCCTATTTGCATGCCAGAGAGCTGATCCTTAGTTCAACACCATTCCAATAGGCGTATGAGCTTGTTGTTTAAATTGACGCCATGGTAATCATAGACGTAAACCAATAATAGAGAAACCATGGAAGATTGAGCAGCAAAACATCTTCAGCTTAGCAATACACCAGTTTATATAAATAAAAGGTTATATGCCCATAAATCCAACACACTATTAATAAATCATACCTAATATTAACCAAAGCACAGTTTGGTATATTATCAAGTGAGAAGATCGTTCTAAAGGATGTTAAATATCCCAGCAAATATATTAGAGGATAACATTGCCTGCGGCTTTGTAGAACAACGAGTAACAATTATTTTCGTCACATCATTTCACGAGGGTATTGTATCTATCGGGGCTTTACCTGGAGCTTATTGGAGAACGACACGAGACGCGAACACCGACACCAAGAAAATAAAAACAGTTATCTGATATTAAATCTCACGTCTCTACACTGCGAATCAATATAATTATGTATATTCTTCCATACTTGTAACCGCTTTAGGTCGTAATATATCAGATTGGTATGTAAAATTAACCATCCGTTAGAGTTGTTTTTTTTTTGTGCTATTTTGTGTTCTGTGGTTGTAAAGAATTTGACCCCCCAAAAACATGTGTAGGTTGTTACTATATTTATATATGTATGTTGTTAGATTTGACCTGTGGAGGTTGGACTCTAACTTATCGGGACAACCAATAGGAAGACTGCTTTGGACTTAGATTCGAAATATTCATGTGTTGTGTGGTATGTAGTAATTGAAAATTAGTCAATAAAATAAAGATAGTAACCTAAAAAGCACATTCCAGAGATGGATCGGATTGTGCGTTTGATTTGCAGTAACTATTATGTATAGTATTACGTGCCATTGGATACTGTGTTATAAAAAAAATTCCGGATCCGGAATTTATAACAAAATTGTGATTTCTATATTGAAGGGACATAGTTGAGCTAAGCTATTCACACAGTGAGTAGTATAGGGACAAGCATTATGTATATGCAAAAAAACACGATTTCTTTGAAAATTTTGAGGGGGGGCGCCCTCCTCGGGAAATCTCTGAGTCAGTATGTAAGCCACAGCCTTCACATTCTCACCGAAGGTGAGCCCCGGGAAGGTCCATGATTGACAAGTTGCTCATAACGTAGTTGTTCCCTTTGTCTGATATATAAGAACAAATCGGACGTTATATTTTGCGAATTGGGTCACTATGAAACACAGATCGTTCACTCTATCTTTTAAAATATTGTGAAGGAAAGCTGCTACAATTATAGTTGTAAATGTTATTGAAATTTCATTCGGGATTAAAGAAAAAAGGAATAAGCAAATATACCAGCGTTTGCATTAATTTGATTTCCTTTATTATTCCTTCTTGCTGTATTGAACACTGAGGAGATAAAAGTTCCCTTGACGTGTTAAAATATTATTCAATTGACAATTATTTCGATTTTATAAAGGTTCTTGAAAGGGAATTTAAGCAAGATGTGGCTCGACATGAGCTGCTCCTGTCAATACGCTAATGATAGCAAGAGCAGAGTCTTCTCTGTAAGTGTGTAGATTGTTAGTGCTCGAACTTGTGAATTTGATACGCATGGTAGGGACACCACATATTGAGAACGAAACTCACCCCAGAAACCTAAATTTGAAGACACCCATCACCATTTCCCGTCTAGGAATTTTGGAATTTCTCAAAATCTAGCACGTGAAACCTGATGTCTGAGTGGCAGTCTGTCCTTTAACATTACGTTATCTTTTCTGTGCCAAAAATTTTAACCCTGGGCGGTGTCTGATTTTTTAAAAAAAAGGATTCCCTTGAAAAGCGAACGTTGATAGTAGATTTCAATGATGGTAGAGTTATGGGCGGTGTTTGGACTTCGTCCATTATCAAAATAAGACAAGAAATACCCAGAAAATCTTGATTTCGTTATCGCAATACAAAAGAGATCGGATTGAAAGAAAAACTGGCCAAACTACAAATAAAGTACTTGTTCACCCAGTCAATACTTGTATTTTATCCGAGTGAATGTGAGGTCATAGTGTGTTCTACCCCAGAATTGGTTCCCCTCCCAGAAACATTGCACCTACAACACCCCCCCATCACACCCCGTTATCAAAAATTTGGAAGGCTCAGTAAATGTTGTGTGTCTGTTGTGGTAACGCAGAACCGTATTCATATTCATAAAGAGTGAGCTTTCACCGGCTTGCAATGTGAAGAAATATTCATGGATTTAGTTTGAACTCCCGCTACGTTCGCTTTGACTATTGATTGGGATTGCAATGGCCCAACCGCTCAGGGTGTCTATCGTGGCTATAGAGCACATTCATATATACCCGGAGCGAAACAGCTAAAATGACCCTTTTATGATTCTGCTGCTTTTAGCCTATAACTCTTAAACTTTACGTTGTAGATAGTACTTATAAACTATACCTTTTCCCTGGATCCTTGTGGTTAGACAAATGACATGGTTACTTTTCAAAAAAAAAAAACAACATGATTGGATCAATTTAAAAATTTGACCCATGTACAAAATTGTCTGGCCCCTCTCCTTAAGGCACCATTGTGGCACTTAAGAATTATGTTTCAGGGGTTCTGTCAACTCTGTCTACAATTTAATCATCTCAAACCTTTTGTACTGAGATGTTGTTACAAATGTAGGCAGAGCTCTGGGCTTAATACCACAAAAGACACGGACTAAAGTTTTACATACTAATCCCTCAATTCATACCTCCACCTACAAAAAAAGTAGAGGCTATCCACTATCAACTGGAATCGAGTATAGCAGATATTTCCTGCCGTTTCTATAGGCACCCAAAATAGATTTGTCCTATCTTTAGTGCGTTTAATTTTGTCTTCCTTACCCCTGAACCTTTTTAATCGTAAATTAACAAATACTGTACACAGTAATTGCAATCGTGAAAATATATTAGAAATCTATTGATCTACCAAAATACCCTCCAAAACATATTAATATAGCATATTGAAAAAATAATAGACATAGTAGCTAGACCTGCTTGATGCTATACTTCTAATCATTGTGCAAGCTTTTTCCGGCCTTTTGCAAATCACAGAAACGCAAGGCCTTTAATACATATATTGCATTAAAAATATTGAGACATAAACAATTCTGGAAAAATTGTGTTCAAACAAAATGACAATACATCAATATACGCTTTTACATTCGGATATCAAATTTTATTTTTGGGTTAATAATCGTATAGAGAAGGAAATTTTTTGGAACTAATGGGCGTATGCATAAAAAAAAAGTAAATACTTATAGGACATAGTAAAAGTAAAAGCATTTGCTGTCAAGTAAAGTAAAAGTAAAAGCATATGATAGTATGCATAACCTTTACCTTTTACTTCGTAGTAATGCTACGTGACTTGCCTCGTATTACTTATTGAATCAGTAAATCCTTGTGTCAGGATATAGAACCCTGCACAAGAATGGCCATTAACTCATTATGAGTCCTCGCAAGATATGCTCCACCAGTTATCTAACAGACTTTCAATCGTTACCACAGCTGTAGATGACAATTATATGGTTATTTTGGTATGCCTGGGCATGTATGTGAGGACCAACCTCAAAAGATTTGAAATAATAACCTTTCCGTAATTTAACTAACAATAAAATGAGCACATAATGTCATTATACTCTTCTTTGCTGGTACTCCTTCTGCTTTCTAATTGGTTAACTGCATAAACTCAGCCATTTGGATTGTAGGTTTTATGTATCGACACCATATTACTTACTGTCCATTTTTCATTTAGCTTAGACCTCGGGTTTAAATTAATATTAGAGAGGAGTAGTGTCGGGAGAAAACAACGTGAAAGAAAAGTGGGTATTTATCTAATTACCAACACAGATTTTTGAAGGTGCGTGCTGAAAAGGATTTCTTCAACCATTCTATTCCAATTCTGTGATTTTTGGCCAGCAATCGGCAAGGAATCGGAACCAGCCGAAAAATCGGATATGAGCATAAACTTTTTAAGGAATGTTCCATTATAAGATATGGTGTTGTAAAACGTTGCATCGCTTTTTGACAGTAGAAACATTGATCGATCCATCAACAGTGCTTTTAATGTTAAAATAGTGTCATTTTATTCCCGGGATTTTGAATGTATAGTCAATCATTGCCCTGATCAACATTTGTGTTATTAATGGTGTGTTTATAGATGAGGTGACATCAGTTACAAAACGAAACTTAGTATGGTCTACTGACTGATCGAGGGCAAAGGAACTCACTACAGCTGCAGCATTAATCATGGCTTTTATACTAATCTGAGCGCGAATTTTAAAAGCTAAGCCCTACAGGTGCTCACGCATACCGCCGACAGCGCTTTGTTTCTTGCCCGGCGGTGATGTCACCATGGCACATCGCCGTCATAGTAAGTCTATACAAAAATAACGTGGGCTTCAAATTTCTAAAGAAAATACAATAAATACATTCTTTGTAAGCTGTTTTAATAGAAGGACACAATATGAGGCAGGTCCGACGCCAAGGTTTTATGGTCCGCTGATAGGATCGCATGGGATGCTTCATCTATAGCTCGCTTCCTACCCGGATATATTAATTACCAAGACCAACTCACACGTCATTTGTTATAATGGTACCAGACGATGGTCAGATCATTTGGAACTTTGAGGGGAAAAAAGGTCAAATTTCAATATAATGTAGGTAAAAAGTTCATCAATATTTTTGAAATTTAAAATTCTGTTGGGTAATTTCGTGAATACAAACTTTTCTTCACGATTTTCTCGCCACATCCACCTTCTCTAATATTAATATAAAACCGAGGGTCTAAGCTAATTGAATGGACCCTAGTAGTATACGGCCCCAAGGTCGCTCGTAGCGACCTGGGAATTTTTTCAAGCATTACTGGGAAAACTCTAGTAAATACTTGGTTTTATGCATATCAATGGACGTATTTAAATTTCAAGTAAAAAGGGGTTGAGCAAGGCTAGTAGTAAAAGCTGTTAGTAAAAGCTTCACTAAATTTTTGCATATCACATTGAAGTAAATACTTACAATTTGAAGTAAATAGTACTTACTACTTTATGGCATACGGGCCATGGGCTAATCCGTCTTCGAGTTTATGGAGCACCATGAAGGTTGGAAAAGTGCAATGACAATAACGTGACTTAAAAAGAAATATGCTAGTTGAAAAGGAAAATAAACTTACCCCAGTCGCCAATCCATCGTGTTTAGTTGTATTCTAAAAGCGTTATCCAGACTAGACTCGGCGCTGCTTGGAAATGACAACAACAAAAGTAAAAAGAAAAAATAATTAGGACGGAGTAAAAATTTGAGTGTACTCCAATTAAGAACGATTGTACATTTGTGAACTACGATAATCATAAACACGCAGCGTACAAAACACTACACACTTAGCAAGCACATAAATATAAATAAGGATACCAATCTACCCGGGAGGTTAACGGAATATTTATAACAAAACCAATGTTGCTTTTTGCGGTTGTTTGTAAGAAAGGGGGAAGATCAAATGTATACTTGTTTATTTTATTTTCATTGTCTTAGGTTTGGAGAAATGTACAAGTTAAAACATTCATTGCAAAATATTGCAGATACAAATCAAAGACAGATAACATTCTCATCAATATTACAAACCATATCAATGTTAATAAATGTAAAAGGTTAGCATCCGATGAAACTAATTTAATTCAATCAACATTTGTGTTATTCATGGGTGTTTATAGATGATGTGACATCAATGTTTAAAAACAGCAAACGTAGTACCTGGTCTACTGAATGATCGAGGGCAAAGGACATTCAATCGCTGCAGCATTAACAATGGGGCTTTCTTATTACTAATTGAGCGCGAATTTTAAAAGCACAGACCCTTTAAGGTGCTCACGCATACCGCATGACAGCGGTTGTTTCTTGCACGGCGGTGATGTCACATGGTACATCGACCGTCATAGTCTTAAAAATATGTGGCTTCAAACTTTCAAAGAAATACAAAATGACAATACATTCTTTGTAAGTCTTTTTAATAGAAGATGGACACCAATATGAAGCAAGGTCAGACAAGTTTTTGGTCCGCTGATATGGATCGCAGTGGGTATCGCTTCATCGATAGTCGCTTCCTACCTCGTAATATATACCAAAGACCACCTCACAAGTCATTTGTTTGGTACCCACGATGGTCAGATCATTTGCAAACTTTGAGGGGAAAAGGTCAAATTTCAATAGATGTAGGGAAACTTCCATCATAGTTTTGAAATTTAAAAATTATGTGGGTAATTTCGTGCATACAAACTTTTTCTTTCACGATTTTCTCCCGGCACTAATACCTTCTCTAATATTAATTAAAACACCGAGGGTCAAGCTAATTGAATGGACAGTAGTAACGGCCAAGTAGCTCTGTAGCTACCTTGGAATTTTCACCCAAGCATCTACTAGGAACAAAAAAAACTCTAGTAAATTTCACTGGGTTTTTTATGCATATTCAATGGGAAGTATTTAATACTTTTCAAGTAAACGGTTGTTGAGCACAATGCTAGTAGTAAAAGCTGTTAGAAAAGACTTCTACTACATGTTATGCATATACATTGAAGCTAAATACTTACATTTTTAAGTAATAGTACTTATACTTTTTATGCATACGGGCCATTGGGCTAATCCGTCTTCCATTTTATGGAGCACCATGAGGTTGGAAAAGTGCCAGACAACTAAGTGACTTAAAAAAAGAAAATAGCTATTGAAAAGAACAACTTTTACCACCATTCGCCAATCATTTGTTTAGTTGTACTTCTAAAAGCTGTTATCCAGTATCTAGACTCGGCGCTGAAATGACAAACAAAAATGAAACAACTACATTAGGGGACTGTAAAATTTTATGTGTTACTCCCCTATAAGCAACGATTTTCACATTTGTGAACTACGAATATCATAAACACGCAGAGTACAAAACACTACACACTTAAGCAAGCACATAATAATATAAATCAGTGTACCAATCTACCGGTGAGGTTCAACGGATATATTTTTACAAACCAATGGGGCTTTTTGCGGTTGTTTGTAAGAAGATCACATGTATACTTGTTATTTATTTTCATTGTCTTAGGTTTGGAGAAATGTACAAGTTCAAACATTCATTTGCAAATATGCAGATACACAATCAATTACAGATAAAACTATCATCATCAATATACAGCCATTATCAATGTATAATAAATGTAAAAGGTTAGCATCCGATGAAACTAATTTAATTCAATCAACTACAGGGTGAACGAAAACACTACCCATTTTGAATCGGAAATTACTTCTCTTGTGAATATAGTATAATTTTAGGCTCAAGTGAAAATATAATCATTAAATTAAAATCGGGGATCCCGATTCTAATTACAAAATCGCTTCTTTTATGACAAATACGCAATTTTGAGCATTACCATTCGCAGGTATGGTTTACTAGGCAATTACATGTACCAACACATTGAACTGTGCAAAAATTGAGGACGTATTTTTTGTTAATTTGGATACATCTCTAGTGATATTGGCTTTAAGTGGTCATCGCAGCATACAGAACATTAACACTTAAGTGACCAAGGGGTTTTACTCCCGTTAGTGCCTAAGGGGGGGGGGGGGGGGGGGTGAGGGTCCTTGGGGCCGAAGGGGGGGGGGGGGGAGGTTCCATGGTACCCCCCCCCCCTCAGGAAGCCACTTTCTCGAGGGAATTTTTGTACGAAATTAATACCACATGTGAAGGATCATAAGGCAACCCCAAATCAGCAATAAAACATGAAATTTGTTATTTGGGCTGCAAATTAGGGGCAAAACATTGTTTCAAACCACGCGAAAATTCAAATGAGCCTTGCGCTTACATCAAACATTTTGAAAACTTATTTTATGTTGATATCTACTCTAGTACACCCAAATTACATATATTTAACACAAAACTTGCAGTTTGAGGGAGTCCTGTATTTTTTACGGTTGTTGCAAAATACACGTCATTTTCCCATAGACTTTGTACGATGAAATTTGTTGTTTCAGCACAAAATGGTTTGATTATTTTTAATGTTACTAATAATTGTTTACTTATATGTATGAACATTTATCAGCAAAAAATTACTTTGGTTCTTTGATTTTAAAAAAAAAACATTCTCTGCTGACTTCCGTTAGTGCCGGGGGGGGGGGGGGGGGGGGTTCATGGGACCCTCACTAATTAACTCATTAACGGCTTGGCCGATTTTATTATTTTTTGTATGAAAAGAAGCGCATTTAAAAGTCAGACAATTACAGAAAAAAATCGGCGAAAAAATCCCACGCGTAAAGCGGCCAGCGCGAAAACATATTTTGAAGGTCCATAGGAACCCGCGGTCACTTAAGTATTAAACGCTATTGTGTTTTAGAAGCTGCTGTATAAAGTATCAGTCAAAAATTATTTTCCTAATATTTGTAGCGCCTCATTGACGTCATCTAATCTCATAATTATGCATGTTGCACAGCTAACATTTGGAAGATATTTCTTTGTAGGTGTGTGTATCGTGATGATAATCGAGAAAAAGGATGAGAATGGTGCTGGCACTCTTTCACACGTTTATTTATGTCGATAAAGCAGAAGGTTATGTAATCGGCAACCTATTATTTGGCCACATATGTATGGAATTTGCGTCAAACCCTTTTGGTCTAAACATGTCTCTGAATTAAAATTGTTACTACAGTTTTTGACCTAAATACTAAATGACGCTACATTTCAATGTTCGAGGACTGTTGCACAACACGTGTCACTTCCGAACAATAGTGCCCGAGGTGCTAAATTAAATTCCAATTATTTTGGCTAGCTGATGTTCTAAGAGTGTGAAATTGTGGCTGTGATTGTCTCTCAACTATGAATGACTTATTTTTCATTTCTTACGTTTCCATTTCTCTGTTATGGAACTGATTAAAGGGACACAATCGCATAAAAATATTCAGACATAATGAGAAATTACTGAAATCACTTTCAAATTTTGTAAACAATTCTGATGTTTAATTCTGTAAAAAAAAGTAAAACAGCAAGAGTTCGCAGCAATTTGTGGCAATTCCTGCTACAGAAAGTTAAGGTGTTGACATCCCTGCCAGAATTTACAGTGTATCTAGTATTTTTTTGACACAATTCAAAATCATTCAGACCGGGATTCAGACATTGTACTTGTAGTAAGATATTGATCTGACAAGTGCAAGGAGGATTAGCCGGGATCAGCACATATACAATAGAATAGTCTGTGAGCTGATGACTGCATACTTTCAAGTTGGATAAAATGCTAAATAATAATATAGTTGCTCCTCGCTTTTTACAAAATGTAAACACCAAAATTATATTCAAATTTGTGGAAGTCAATTTCATTAAGTCTGTATATTTTTTCATGCCATCGTTTCCTTAAACCTTTCAAGCCTTCATCGCAGAGGGCTCTCCAAATGACTGCCTTTTTGGCGTTAATTAACATTCTGCAAAACAATTTGTAACTTTTAATCTAGTGTTCCAAGTGGATTCCATGATAAACGACGATCATTTCTGTATCATTTTGTATTCCGTGGGTATTGTTCAAAAGTTGTTTGTCGATAAGGTCTTTGATTTAAATAAAAGGCCATGTTTCAGATTATGGTAAACATTGTGTGCAGTGCAAAGACACGTACACATTCCAGTAACAACTACTGCAATATTGATGTCGAGGAAAATGAGCTATCAGAAATTGAAATGCATTGCCAGAGATGGCTACTTTATTCTTTTGAAATATGACGCCAAAGTTGGCTAGCTACAACTTGTTTTGTAGTTCAAGCATTTAAATGAAACCCTACCCAACTACGCATTTTCAAACAAGTCAAGTTGTCTACGTCAATTTACCCCAGAGATTATCAAAACATACAAATCGTATATGATGTGCATGAAAGAGCCATGCCGTCGAAGAGAAAGTCTCTTACTGTTTTCACAACCGACTGTTTAAAATTTGCAAAGTGAAATTTCCTGGGGGATATAATTGTTCTTTACAAGTCCATGAAAACCTTTATTATCCTGACTACAAAAGACAGTTATAATAAATAGTAACTATTCTTGCAAAATATTCTAAGGCTTGTTTCAGCTATTTTAGGGCTACTTTCTATTGTAGCGTTTGGAAAGTCATGATCAATTGAATGTTTTTGCTCACTTACATAAGTGGAATTTCATTTAGATTTTATGGAGTGCAGGAACTGAATGTAAGTTTTGTGTTGTTGTAATGATTTAGAGGTTATGAACATTGATTCATGTATGAATTCTTGGTAACGATCAAATCAGGACGTAAGACTTATTTGATAAGGGATTCATATTAAAAGAAAGCCACTTAACATCAACTATCCGTCAGATTTAAATGCTTAACATGTATACCTCCTGTGTGAATTGAATTACATGGTTTTTAATTTTTTTATCATTTCAATACGCTATCAAAGTTATACTTGAAAAGAGCCCTATCAAAATCCCTCAATTGTTCTCGTAAATGTTTGTTTAAGGTCCAATTCAACAAAGGCTCGAATCTGAATATTTATATTTTTCTTTCGAAGTATGCCAATACTATTTGCAACTGCAAGCAAGAAGCTTTTTAGAGGTTTTTAGAGGTTATGAACTTGATCGGACCAATTTCAGCCAGATTGTAATTGTTAGTTAGTTAGTAGTTAGTTATACCAAAGTTCAAATCGGTTTGTCCCGCTAACGGGGTGGCCGGATACCCCTAACACTGAGCAATTACTGCGCGGTTGTGAGGATTTATTGGAGCAAAAGATAAGTAACAGGATCCCCTTCCTGATAACCAATCCACAGTTTCGGAGTGGACCTTAGGCCTGGGCAACCACGCTCACCATACAAGGCATAGCATGTGCTGGATGGCCGCCATTAGCTCTCCAGAGCTGAGCCCCTCATTGTAGGTTAGATCTTCTTTTCCTATTCTACCAGGTTAACCACGATACCCTCCTCATCCCGCATTCCTTAGAAACCCCCCACCAATGGTGGGTGACAAGTTTAGCCGCCCCAACCAAACTCGGCCCCTGGACAGCGTTAGTTCTCAAAAAATAGATTAATCCCCCCCCCACCCAAAAAAAAAAAATAATAAAATTTTCTTTTTGGGTTTTTAAATTATGGTTAAGCCCTTTTAGGCCTTCTGTTTCTCAACCATTGGCTTTAGATATAATACTTAGTTTTATTAAAGTAGGCTATCAAAAATGCACTCAATACAACTCTATCCAAACAGCTCATTTTTTCGACGTCCCGTAAATGTTTTCGGTTTAAGTTAAATTTAACAACCGATGAAATGATTATCTTTTTGTCTTTCGAGGCATAATGCAATATATTTTGATTTGAATGAAAAAAAGCAAAGAACACTTTATATAAACTTTGAGGGAACCTGACAAAAACATTACAATTAATTATATTAACTTAACTGTAATTGGTTAGAGAAACTTGCAAATATCTACTGATAATCTAATATTTACCTGTATAGGGAATAGTTCTGTCCTTTCCTGCGTCTCGCTACACCGTCGGTACCACCTGATACCTGACCCCCGGTAGTAGCGTGGTCCTGTTTAATCTTGCGTTGGTGCGATTGAGTTTGCGATTCAGCTGTAAACCCCGTACGTGGTTGGTTCATGCGACGTGCTAAGGCATCCCTGCAACCCATTGATCTTTTATACATCAAATTTTTTCATAAGGAGGTGACCAAAAGCCTGTATTAAACGGAATTACATTGACAAAAAATATGCCTTCTCAAAAAACAACGATAACGTGCAAAGAATTTAAATAAAGTGATTGTTTGACCTCAATTATCGTAACAGAAACGATTTTGGTGTTGTTACTTGTTATACGTAAAAGATAAAAAATAGCATTTTCAAAAGTCTTAGAAGTGTAAGTAGAGGAGAACATTTTTTTGCAGAGGGCAAGGTTTGTACAGAGGAAATAAAATAGGTATAATTGTTACTAAAATCTACACAAAACATTTGTATAACCTAAGGATTACACATGGGTATAGTTTGCTGCCCTATATGGGTGGTCTATAGTTTTACGGTTATAGGGAAGCAAAGTTCAAAAATCTCTGGGCAAAAGTTTCAGAATCTAAGATTCTTTTCAAAATTTCCAAAGTATTATGAAAGTCCCATTAGGCCAACAAAATAGAATTAGTTTGTACTCCTTTTTCCCATTAGGTCTATAGTAAAGGGGGTCAAAACAGTGGTTCTAACGTATCCTATGAAGTCACTAATCTCACCATCTACATTTACACATAAAATGGCCGTAAAATAATAACTTCAAGATGGCCTTCAACCGCAATGAGCCCTTAACGACTAAGATAGGACAAACTATCCATTTTTAGATAACATTACTGAATGAAGTAGTTGGGTAGTTCAAGCAATTCTGTTTGATTCGACCCCTGTACAAACCTTCCCCTTATTTTTTATATGATAACACACAAATTGGTTATGTTTTAATTTTGAAAAACAACTTTCAGCTTTAAAAAAACAGTGTTCAATCTGTTCAGGCTTAGTTTGCATTTTTCCTTAGTGGACATGATTAAAAATAAAATAAAATACGATCCTTCAATGTACGGGCATTGAATTTGCATTATTTTAAATAGACTGTAATCAGTGATATTTGTCAATTTAACATTCTAAGGATCATTGATTAAGATTATTACAAGTGCATAAGATCAATATTACTAATATAAATAAAATACTCATCTATTTTCCTCCCAATTATGTGTGGAATATTTCAAACTATCAAAAGAATAACCAGGCAAAGGAAACATCAGGTGTTTTTGAAAATAATTGTTCAAAGTGTGTGGTATCGATTACTGACATTCTTGTTTATAAATTAATCAAAAATGAACTTAATATAAGTTCGGAGGCAAATAGTATTTTTCTCGCACACGTTTATCATTTTTAGGTGCGAGAGTTTAAGAGAACGGCTTTACATCAGTGGCTTTGTGCTGTGAATTGGATGTTAGTATGGATTTCATTCGCACCTTGATGTTAGTAATCTATGATCTTAAGTGCGTATCACATATATTTGAAATTATTTCGTCGCCCATAGGCTGTTATATCCCTAAAATCCACAGAGGAAAACTGACAATCACCGCAAAAAGATGGTTAGCTGCATTTTTGTTTGTGGAATCTAGGAGCATCGGGGGGGCAATTTCCCACTACCCAAGGCAGGGTCCGCTCCGTATTTTTTTGTTCAGGTGGGGGCTTTGAAGCGATAGGGGACGTTAGGATATAGATCCTTTGACTATCTCATCCATTGATGATTGTTGATTGATCGATTGATTGATGCGAGTCCAATTTCGTCCCACCATGATTTCGAAAATTTCACGTAAAACAGAAAATCGGGAAAAGCGAACGCGGACGTGCACCCGGCGGCGGAGCAGAGATTTTCCGACCAATCCGGAAGGACCACCTAAACAGGCCACAATGGAAAGATGTGAAAGGTCTACACTTATAGACATGACCGACCATGGGACGATTTGTGATTCGGTCCATTATTAAATCCTACCGACACGTGGTAATTTCAAAATGATCGGCCCAATTTGAAATCTTTTCATTCAACACTACGATGTAATCATGCCCGAATCACGACCATGGCCGATCAGACAATAGTCTTTCAACCTTTCCATGTGAACTGTTCGCGACAACAAACTCGTTAAATATTGTTTTTACACAGCATCCTCGAGCGAGGCCAGACTAAATGGTGCGTATCGATATGGCAAGTTTTGGCAATGCGTGAATGGCACGATAAGCCCCTTAGATATTCACTTAACTCCTCAAACTTATTTGCAAATATTTCGAATAAGTGTAACGTAGGATACCAAACCATTATAGCGTATTGCAAAGTGAGAAGCGTTTGCAATTATGTGCGGCAGGGTGTGGTCACTGAAGGGAAAATTCGCTTAAAGGTAGTTAGTAGATTGAGTTACTAGTATGTGTGTTAGGGCATGGAGTTGTGTGGCAGATTTAGGATTCATTAAGTGAACACCCATCATTTTACGACAAGAAAAATGGAAATATGCACCAGTCGTCTTTAGGCTAACGTGCTGCAAATCACTAAGAATGGACGATTAATTTTTTAATGCACGAATAAAATACTCTGATGCCACTTGAACGAGGTGAATAATGTATTAAGGTGCAGTTCGTGATTCCAGCACATTCTGTTTTATTCATTGCTCCAATAGAATCCTGAGAAAAAGCTATTTCACAAATTTTAAGTTGATCACGACCTTGAGGTTTGTGTGATGAGCAATATGATTGTTTCCACGGTCCCATAGGCCACTATGATATAATTTCTGTCCGTTTACGGACAGAAATACAAAGTTGTGAATTTGTCACAGATACGACCGAATTTGCCGTGAAATTACAGGTACACATGATATTATAATGTTAACGGTTCAGATGACATAAAAATCTCAATTTTTTAGGATAAGTAGGGGGGGGCGGGAGACCAGGCTGTGAATCACGAAATGCCCCGTTAACTACAAAATGCAAATCAGGAAAATTGTTCTCAGGGGCCGGGTGGATTTATCCGGGCTGCTTGTCACACTTAAATATACCTTAAAAAGTAAGTCATTACTCTACAATCAGAAGTATCATAGGCCTATAGACCGTATTCAATATGACGTCAGCCAAAGACATGTTGGTGGACAAGATGCATACATTCCCGGACTAAAACTACAGTAAAACTGTCAATCGATCAGTGTTTAGCGATTGCACAGGGATCATTGGACGAGTGAATGTATTGTAGTACTGGAATGCGTCTCTCTTGTTCCACCAACACGGCTGGCTATTGAATTACGGTCTAATATAATACGATGTTGGGTTATGGAGTTAATCATAGACGATAACAGACACGAACATGGTGCTGATGTTATGATCACTATCATCTCCAAATATTTGCAACGGAGACCGAGTGACCTTGACTTGCCCAAAACCTGTGTGTTCGGGAATGGATTGGTTTTATCCAAAAGTGTTCAATAATAATCATAATTAAACTGAGAGACAGATTAAAGCCCTCCCCTTCAGAATTTCTTATTCTAACATATTTTTATAGTAGATGAACACATCGTGTAACCAGAGGAAAAGTTTGGGACAGCGTCGATTCGTTAGGAGAGGAGTGCAGAAAAAGAAAATATGGGCCCGATTAACTAAGAAAATTGGCCTTCATAGTGACCACTTTTGTGAGAGTAAAATAACTTGTGTCCTTCGTATTAAAATTGTGTTCGCTCAAAATCAGTAACATTAAAAACGCACCTGTACATTGGAAAATGCCACTGAAGAAAACAATTAGAATGTTGAGAGTTAATGTAGCCTATAAATGCGCTTAGTTTATCCTTCTCTCCTTATCGCGCACATGTATCAATAGTGCCACCCACTGCTCTGCCCCTCATTGCAATGCCATACTTCGGAAAAGTACTAGAGGTGACACGATGGGTGAATCTACAAAACTTATAATCCTTTCTATAATCCCATATTATCTGTATCGATCTTAAATGAATATTATGCTTATACTCCAATTACTTGAATAATACTGTATCATATCCATATTAGTGACTTGTATCGTGTCCGTTTATTAATCTGAATAATAAACAAAGAACTGAATAACTTAACGAAAATGTCCCAAGGTACACTTAATGGTACAAAAGCTGCCAATATTCACCAAAGTTTATAATTGTGTTATACTGTGGACAGATGAGATCAATCATCTTATCTATTCTATAGAGCCAATTTTTTCATAAACTTAGCTTTCGTTTATCAGAAAGAAACTGGGATATCTTAGTTTATCTGTTTTTCTATATTTTGGGCATGAGCTTGCCAAGCTCCAACTGACATGCATACGAATACACGCGGAGATGATACGTGATGGCGTTATTTGCTTACATTGCAATTGCATTGTCGGAATGCGTAAATGGTCTAGTTGTACTCATCCACCAGTGTATGTTGGTGACTGTCTTAAACAGATCAATACGCATGCATTTTTACCAATGGCGTGCGTGTTTCCGATCGTCAATAGACCATTTGCACGATCCCCAGAATACAATTGATTACGTCATGCGCGTGGTGACGTTGTGCAGTAGTGCTTGACGGAATGATGTGCAATACCTCATTTGCATCAAGGACTATATATGAAACGTCTTCCCAATATGCCGCTAAAATCTGGATATTACCGGCAAGGCTTTTGATCTCAATCGGAATTTTGCTACGCACGTATAGAAATACAGAAGACTCGGCTAAAAAGTACTGCCTGCCTTTAAAGGTGCGTGTCCGATCGTCTTTGGGACCCCCTGACTTCCCTGGAAGTAGTATCGATTTTGATATCAGATGAAGGCGTACTTTCTCTTTTGTCCTGAAATTTTGCCTCAAATCCCATGCATTCCCAAGATATAAACAAAAAAACCGCCGTTTCGTGGTTACCATAATTATTAGCCCAGTATTGATAGGGCTTTGCAACCTGGCCTTATTGCGGTTCTCCATTCCAAACGCAAGTTTGTTTACCACGTACTGATGGGGAGTATGTGAAGTGCCAGGCTCTCAATAAGTAGAGAATATAAGACCCACATAACTCGGAACCAGCACCTTTAATACGCGGATTCAAGCCCCAAAAAACCCCTTTACTTTTGCGGTTATGTTAGCATATCAATGCCAGTAACAAAAAAATATAAAATATGAATTTTGATGATTTTTGATGTTTTTCGGATTAGTAAATCGCTGCTAATCCCTTTAACCCAGGTTTAGAAAACCAATTGGTTAACATTGAGAGAAATAATTGCGTGCCTCTCGGGAGCAAATTCAAAACACGCACTGAATATGGTCATACGCGATTTAGATTCACTCAAAGAACTGTTTTTTATGGTTTCACATGGCACAAACATACATTTCATTTATTATCATGTTTTAAGACGGACCGGCAGCCAATTTAGCATACAGATATCAAACATGAGACAATCATTTTAGCAATTTGAAAAAAAAATGGTGCCATAAGCCAGGCATGGACCCCTGTTTACATTTTCTTACGACTTCGTTAATTTTTAAAGAACATTATATAACAATTAAAAAGAAAAACCGTCATGGCGTCTACTTCCATCTTTCCGGTTGAACATATTACACATTTAAATTACTTTGTAACGATTTCATCATAATACGCGGTTGTTAAACCATAGCAACGTCAAAATTAGATTTCTTGGCCATCCTCTTAATATCTTTGAAAGTTACATTGTATCGAACTCATCAGTGCTATGATCAATATAATTGGAAGTTATAAATGCATTTAATGAAAACTTATTATCAATCTACGTGACCCAGTCTTAGCTACAATTCTGTTCCGCTTGAAAAGTGACACGGGATTGTTAAGATTTCCCAAGTGTTTAACAAGTATTACCAAACGTCAGTTGAACAAATAAATGAGACAATCTGCTCGAATTAGACAAAGGATATTGACTGCAAAACAAGTTGAAAATTGCGAATATGAGGAAAAACTCTGTACGCAGATCATTGCTAGTAGAAGAAAGATCATGTAAGGGTTTTTGGTCAATTTGACTAAATTAGCTCACCCAGCGTCATTGGTCAGTGGATTCCTAAGCGGGATTGTGGCTGGCGGATAACTTGTGGAGGATACCATATCTAACCCATGTAGGTATTAGCTAAAAGTCAGTTACAAAAAAATCGCTACGTTGTTTTTATATGGGGAAAAGACGATCCACATATAAGATGGGGTCTTAAATGATACCGAAAGATGATCTTGCAGTTCATCGGTCGAACACCTATGCCCTCTGGTGGTATAGCACGTACACACTTCTTCCAAACAATTTACAAAATTTTTTGAAGCGCGCGCCATTACTTCATTACTGAATGGTGTAGTCATATTTGTATACCAGCTTGGGAGATTTTGGAAATCTGCAATGCAATATGTGTCATGACGTTCGAGAGGACTTTTTTAGACCTCAGGTAGTCAAAATTATTGCGCAATGATAATATGGGAAAAATCGGTATGGTACGGATATCGAGCTGAAAACAAAATTAAATAGACTTTCCGTTGTTGAGTATTGGTATTGTTTTTATGTTAGTAAAGTTGCCGACATAAGTCAAATCCGGAAATTGAGAGGGTTTTTGAAAAGGTTACTCCTAAAATAATCGTAGATTATGCGCGATATAATGTGACTCGTGAGATGTACTATCTGTGTGGTATTACTTAGATCATTCTGAACACAACAGTGTCATTCCATTGCAAGGTGACAGTTAGTTTTAATAAGGTGACAAGTAAAATATGATGGCTATTTCGCAGTGGAACCAAGTTTGAACTGGGAAAGTGCAAATAGGAGTATGATTGATGTAATTAATTATATGCACCGCTGGGACCGGGTTTGTGGGCCGGTCAAGCATGGTTTTGATGACACGTACAAGGTACACACAGATGACTGGGATTTCGATTGTGTGTAACTAGGTCAGTCACCAGATGTACTACACAGGCGCGAATTGCCATCGGTGACCAGCGTCGGTGACATGTCCCTAGATTTTTTATACAGACACCAATATCGTTTTGAAGGGCAGTACATACAACAATCAGGCGCGGATCAGGGGGGGCGGAGGGGGCGCAAGCCTCCCGGCACTTATTCAAATTCTTGCAAATCAGCCCATTTTAAGCTAATTTTGGACACTTACTGCTTTCAGCCCCCCGGTAATTTGACATTTTTCAAATTCTGGATCCGCCATGACAAGGGATGAAAACAGGACGATGGACGGATGAGCTCTTTCAAATAGTGCATTTGACCAAAACTAATCACAAGAGATTACGGGCACATAGACCAAAAACACAAACCGATTTTATCGCTTGATGTGCGTCGGTCATTGGTGTTCCCATGACGCACAAGACGTGTCCTCGTCTTTATCTATACAAAAATAATCAGAATAACTCTAACAGTGATTGATTATCAGCTACAAATGTTTTGCATACAGAAAAATATCCTTAACAATATATAAAAAAATAGAATTTACGTGAAGGATTTCGGCGTGTACATGTTAAAACCAATGGCGACTGTCTGAATTTGGGATTTTTTTGGCCGCCCTTGCCATGCATGAAAATGTTGGTTGAACCTTTCGTGTAAGTCTGCAAAGGATTGGCCTAGACATGGAGTCTTCTATAAAAGGATCAAAGGATTATATCAAAAGAATTGTTGCACCTATGTTCCGTAAAAGAGTCTGTACTCCAGTCTAGTCATGAATATCCAACACAAGATGTTTGCATCAACTACCTAGATATCAGGGATAGGATTATAAAGTATAAGTTTTAGAAAAGAAGAAAATAAAATGACACAAGGGAATCTACTATAAAGGCGGAATGTTTCGTGAAAAGCAGTTACTTTCTTTTATGCTGAAAAGCTCCCTGGAAGATGTTTCGATTTTAAATGGAAAGAAATAATGCGGCACAAATGGCGGAAGGATTTCCCATGTTCTAGAAGAAATTACCAACTTTTAACACACATTTACAATAGTGCGCAACACTTTGGAAGGCGCTCATGGTACACGAATTCTAAAAGACAATTTCCATCACGGATTAATCAGACCCACAAAACAATTCATAATGACTGCAAGGACTCAGATTGCACATTTAAGTTAGTAAGGAATGGTGACCAAGTGAATGGGCGGGCAGTATCGATCTAAAAACAATCAGGTGAAAATGGTCTTTTTACTCAAAAAATCTAGGTGCTACTTGTTTTGCTCGATAACTAGGCTCAAGGCTTTCGGCACAAATAAACTTTGTTTTTTCATTTTGAAATCCATTTGTCAGTATATATTCTTCAATTTTCTCCCAAACACTGTATGTAATCGAGATTCATGTTAATCATTGCGCTAGCCGTCAGTGCGCCCCAATCTTGGACTTCAGCCTTATACAGATGATTTTTTCTTTCATCTCTTTATAAGGGTAATTATTAAAATAAGAACCTTCCTACGTCCATCTAATGTTACATCAGATCTTTCTACTTTGTTGTTCATTTTTAATTGAAGATGGTTGAGTCTTCCTACTTTTAAAGGTTTGGAATTTCTTATTAACATATACATGTACACTACTTCTACTGTCGATTTTTTATTTAGGTAAAAGCAAATACTCAACCTTCCTACTTCTAGAGTAAGTCCATTCTCTATTCAAATTTGTCGATGATTACATGTTTGAAAAATTTGTAAATATGCATTGGCGGTTTAGATCGACTCTTTTGAGTACCAACACGTTTATAATGTTGACTAAATGCCATCATACAACGGAGCATCACCCCTACTATAAAACAAAGCGGTGTTAATGTTAATTTTCCACACTGCTACTTCATCTTATAACATTTTTGGATCTTTTTGACAGTGGCAGTTTTCCCGGAGTTTCCCTTACATAACATCGCGCAACCGTCCCAGCCAAATTGTGAGGGCTGGTGTACAGGTGAATGGCCTACTGGCCTACCCGGGAGCCATAGTCCGGGCTCCATAGACGAAACGGAATAAAGCGTGAAAACTAATCTGCGTGAAGAGTCAATTGAACGGAGTGCCCTATTCTCACAGACCGCCTACAACGGTGAAGAATACGGCACTCGATTAAGTTGAACGCTTCACGCAACTTAGTTTCACGTTTTATGCCGTTATCGTCTACAGAGCCCGGACTATGGCTCCTCTCGGACCATAGTCTCCCATTTACAACGGCAATGGTAAGATACACTACGTGTACAATCTTGGTACATTTCAGTAATTTTCATGAAATTGAGTGGGCATCTCACAGCGGTCAAGCATTGTCTAAGTGGGCAGGAATGTCACTATTGTTGTGATTTATGATAATCCAGAACACACAAGGTCGGCTCATGTTAAAGGGACATTCGTGATCCACAGCCTCGTTCCCCGACTATGCCAGAAGTGAGTGTGTCTATGTCATATGAACCGTTGACTATAGGATGCGACTTTAAATCTTACTTGCAAATTAAATCTGCTCTTTAAAAAAAATTATAAGTTGTAGTTTTCGATTTATTTGTATGATTATGTTAATTCAGGTTACAATAAGCTAGTTATGTATAGTCTGATTTTTTTTATCGTCAGTTAAACGCATATTGTCGAATGGTGGGAATAAATCTCGGGATTTGGGGATGTGTTAGATGATCAAAAACTTTTTGTATCGAAATTATGTAATTGCATTCAAATGAGCATAGATTGTCGTACTGTCTGAGACACGCTAGAGATTCCTTTGTTTGGAGAACAATCAAGGATGGGGAATAGAGTGTCATTGAAAATCGAGGCAGGGTGTGCCGGAGTGAACCTCTTAATCTGGACGGGGCTTAGGCCAAGTAAATATTGTAGTTCGTTTAGTGAAAAAACTTTCAATACATTATTATAATATTGGCAGCTTCAAAGAGTTCATACTTTTCTGGAAAAGACGAATAAATGTAAACCAGCGTAAAAGAGGTTTTCTAATATTCCTAGTGACGAAAAATATGAAGGAAAATGCACGCAAGAAAAGAAACGTGTGATATAGAGAAATAATCTGGTAAAACAACAACATATGGAATCAAATTCATGATGGGTTCTAGAAAAATTGGTGGAGGATTCTGATATTTAAGTGGAGATTCCTCCTCTTCCAGCAATAATGACAAACCGACTGGAAATTTGGGAGCGTCATTTACTTATTCGTATCATTTCTCTTTTTGATGTGAATGCTTCAGTCTCTTCCAGTTTGATGGTTTGGATGTATTCGGTGATTTGTCTTTTTTCTTCGTGATGAAAAGAAAAGGGGGACTTTAATAATGGCCTTATCTGATCCGACATTCGTCTTCTCAATTAGAATTTCATTGGAATTAGTGGGGCAAGCATACACCTCTCAGAACGAATGGATCGTCGACACGCCCATTAACTTTTAATGAACAACTAAATAAAAAAATCTCTATAATACATATTAAATCTTTACTTTACGAACTTCGTCCTGGTGGATGAGGATATTGTAGCTCTCAGCGATACCTATATAGAAATTGCTTCCTGATGTGGTACATCGCATGCTTGATGTACCGCTTGAATTTGACAACTGTTTTTTTAATTCCCGCCGAATATAACTATTTTTACTCATCTTTGGGTTATAATAAATTACTTCAATATCAATGACAAAACATAATGATTTCGATTTTTGACATGCTATAACACAGTAGTATTTATTTATTTTATTATTATCACTAAGTACTATATATTCACACTGAGGGATTTCAAAAAGGATTATTTCAATATTAGACAAAATCAATCTTATTAAAGAGACAGGAGATTTCTTTTCTCTCAAATAGCATTTAATCGCTATTTTGAACTTGCCTGCTATCGTAATCATCCTTATAGAAAACCATGCTTCGATTTTCTGTCGTGCACGACAGAAAATTCTAAACCATCATCTTTTTTACATAAAGATGGCGTATTCGGCTTATTCACTTCAGGTGATCTAATACATTAGTAACTATTCCAAATATGCAAAAAAAAAAGGTTCGAAAAAAATAATCACCTAAGACATATATGACCTATATGTGAATAGTTTTCATCTTGTCTACCTGAGAACTAAGTAGTTAAATTTCCAATATATGACCTTGTAGCAGGGGCGTAACAGGGTTCACTTGTCAGAGGGGGAAAATTCCAGGTTTTGAGGCAGATTTTCCCGGTCGGAGGTGGTTTGTTTCCCAGAAATTCGTTGGGGTGGATGGGGAAAATTCCCTGGTAATCAGGCAAAACGGGCTGATTTAGCATGATTTTCAAGCTTTTCTTCCCGGTCACAGCTCATTGTGTTGGCAACCTGAACCCTGCCTTACGCTGCTGCCTTGAAGCGCAATGTATTGTCCTGTTTATGGTAAGGGGTAACGTGTCTACATCTGGAGAAAAGTAAATGGTTTGGTTTGCTATTTCAGACAACTTTTTGATACTTTAGCATTTTAGATTATAGTAGTATCGAAAGGATACCTTCATGACCACAACATTAAATTTATCACTACTTTCAGTTCGCTGACAATATTTACAAGTCGCTCTTTTATCACACACCATTGATATTTCCAAAGATTGGAACGTAATCACCCTATATTATACAATTAATGAATGTTTATGAGTGCAATGGTAAGAATATTTCATGAATTGAAAGATTAAATTTTCCATTCAACGAGGCGTTAGACGAGTTGAATGGAGCATTTCATCTCTTAACAAATGAAAATATTCTTTCCACTCCACGAATTTAAAACATACATTCTTTGTTTTATACAACATCTAAGCAGGTCCTTGTCATTAAGCTCAGAGAGGCATACCCTATTGTCCCTGCTTTTCGAATTTGACATGAGAAAATAAACAACCAGCCAGTTACAGAGAACACGACGATAAATTGGCAAAATACATCGAGTTGGGCAGGCACTCAGACTAGCTTGACTAGCGACGCTAAGTCTTAAAGAGAGTAGGCTAGCCAAGTGGCACCAGGGCCTAGCTCTAGCCCGCCTCGGCCTAGGTGTTGACTTACATTTACATCCTCTTACTACTTGCTATATTCACTCCATCAAGGCTGGGAATTCCAAGTATATAACCTGCTGAAAACATATCTTTGCCTGCAGAAACAGAAACAATATCGTGCCCCTACTGCCCCATCATCACTGACCCCATTGTTCGTTCACGCAAAGACCGTCTGCGCGAGTTCCGAGACTCGCTGCAGCACCGCAACGCTTAGATCATAATACTGCATATATGCCCTTTTAAAAAATAACCACGGCGAAGTTCCGTAAAGGGCGTCTATTAGGTGACCTTTGTTTTAAGGCATATGAGGCCTAGGGAACAAAAATGCACACCGAACGGAACAAAAAATGCAAGGTACGTAAGTATTCATATATCATTTATTTAAATGACACATGACCTATAATCCTCCAATCAAATTACAGGGATCTACTTAGGTGTTATATAAACACTATTATGAGACAACAGAATCCTAAATACACTAATGAATTTAGCAACACTCGTTCAGCGCATAAGTATCCCAGGAAGTGGAGTTAGCTATCAACGACTAGAATAGCTTGTCTACTTTCCACGCAATGGAAGTGAATAAAAAGCTATAGAATGCTTATTAAGAATGATTTGTATCCCCGCACACCTAAAACATAGTTGAGGGGCAATATCTCTAAAGAGGAACAACTTATACACTATACACAACAATGAACAAAGAACTGCCTGTAGCGACGAATAGTAATGAATATTCCCCCTGAACAAGGAGCACGGAACCATCACAGAAAGGGGATTCACATGATCATAGGTCAGCCTATGAAAGATGAAAGAACCCTAGAAATAATGGAATTGAGGTTGAATTATTTATGGACGTATTTCCATATTGCTTTAAGCTTATTTCTATTTTACCATATTTGAAGTTTATGGAGAGGTTAATCCAGTGTATCATGGTCGATAGGTATATAAGAAAATTACTGTATAGTGTGTGATAACCACCTCAAATGATCTCCTAATACATCAAGTGACCCTACATAATGTTAGGGTCAGGTCGCCTAAGCTCATCCAAATTGAGCTTTTGATATCAGAAAAAAGTTTATAAGCAAAAGAAATGTTTCCTTACAATAGTATGAATAAAAAGGTCACAAAGTATGTACCCATACCATACCACACATAGTTGTCTATGTACCATTGTGGCTGACATTTTTTATTCTAATATCCAAAACACTGGAGATATGGACCACATCACACCTCACATATTGTTCTATGGGCCATTGTGACTGATATTTTTGTTTCTAATATTCAAACACTGGAGCTATGGACCACAACACACCACACATTTGTTCTATGCAACATTGTGGCTGACATTTTTTATTCTAATATCCAAACGACTAGGGCTATGGACCACACCATACCACTTATAGTGTTCTAGGGACCGTTGTGACTGACATTTTTGCTTCTAATATCCAAACCACTGGAGCTATGGACCACACCATACCACACATAGTATTCTATGGACCATTGTGGCAGACACATTTGCTTCTAATATCCAAAGCACTGGAGCTATAGACAACATCATACCACACATAGTGTTCTATTGACCATTGTGACTGACATTTTTGCTTCAAATATCTAAACCACTGGAGCTATGGACCACACCATACCACACATAGTGTTCTATCGAACATTGTGGCTGACATTTTTGCTTCTTATATCCAAACCACTAGAGCTATGGACCACACCATACCGCACATAGTGGTCTATGGACCATTGTGACTGACATTTTTGCTTCTAATATCCAAACCACTGATTCAATGGACTACACCATACCACACATAGTGTTCTATGGACAGTTGTGCCTGACATTTTTGCTTCTAATATCCAAACCACTGGAGCTATGGACCACACCATACCACACATAGTATTCTATGGACCATTGTGGCAGACACATTTGCTTCTAATATCCAAAGCACTGGTTCTATGGACTACACCATACCACACATAGTGTTCTATGGAACATTGTGGCTGACATTTTTGCTTCTTATATCCAAACCACTAGAGCTATGGACCACACCATACAACACATAATGTTCTATGGAACATTGTGGCTGACAGTTTTACTTCTAATATCCAAACCACTAGATCTATGGACCACACCATACCACACATAGTGTTCTATGGAACATTGTGGCTGACATTTTTGCTTCTAATATCCAAACCACTAGATCTATGGACCACACCATACCACACATAGTGTTCTATGGAACATTGTGGCTGAACATTTTTACTTCAATATCCAAACCACTAGATCTTTGGACCACACCATACCACAACATAGTGTTCTATGGAAATCATTGTGGCTGACAGTTTACTTCTAATATCCAAACCACGAGATCTAGGACCACACCATACCAACATGAGTTTCTATGGAACATTGTGGCTGACATTGTTACTTCTATATCCAACCACTAGATCTATGGACCACACCACCAAACATTAGTGTTCTATGGAAACATTGGGCTGCACATTTTTTCTTCTAATATCCAAACCACTAGATTATGGACCACACCATACCACAACATGTGTCTATGGAAAATTGTGGCTTGACAGTTTACTTCTAATATCCAAACCAATAGATCTATGGACCAAACCATACCACACATAGTGTTCTATGAACCTGGTGTGATTGAATATTGCTTCTTATATCTAATCGCTGGAATAATTTGAGGCCCAACACCATGGATTTTTTGGGGGGAGCATTACCTATATGTGGAGAAAGAAGCCATGTAAAAATCGGACCACTACGTTAAAACATTTGTTAAATAATTAATTGCGCTTGACAAAATCGATGATGGGATCGTCTTTTGTAAATAAACATAGGTAACACAGTTTACCCAATTAAACCCCCAATGAAATTATGGCTAGCGACCTTCATGACCAATATATTCAACTAGCTGCCCTTATGACGGGATACTGATCGATAATCTATTCTTATCTTCACTTATTGTAGCATAGATATTGGTGCACAGACTATAGAGGAAAAGTTAAAGTGTATGACAGGATGTATGTATGATACATCAATTTCGGATTAAGTTGGAGGAAAAATCTCTCAAGTTGACAATATTACTTTGGAGAAAGATCTATAAGTCTAGCTTCGACCGTTGTTCATCTGATGCCTGTCATTCCTGTCGGATAGCACCAGAACGATATACAAATAAAAAAACGGGCGCCAACCTATATTTAGATAATATTATATTATGTATTATTTTCATACAATCCTCTGGGAATCGAAGGTCTAGGATCCGAATGTAGCCGAAGCATATTTTTTTCAGTCTAAAAGATTCTTTTCAAAACAAAACATGAGTAGAATTGTAAAAGGCATATTGAAAAGTTTTCAACATATGCTACGAAAGTGGTTGGACAAATTGGTGATTCATATAGGTACAGCTAACAAACAACTGGGAATAATTCAACATTATTAAAGCCACTATCAGCGATTTCTTTAAAATGTAAACAAAATCGATCGCGCCCCTATTTTTTCATCAAAGTCCATTTTTCCCATTCTGTTGTATTGGATATTATTGTAAAACAACACCCCTGTAAGTGGCTAGCCTTCGCCGTATTTGTCAAGATATGATGATCTTTATGCTAATAAATATCAGGATCCGACTTTTCTTAGGTCTAGTAACAGTCGTAAATGCATCTTCAAGACCACTTTAAAATGCCTAAGGGGGGTCTAGGTTTTTTATCCAATTTTCGATTGCAATTTTCTTGATTTTACCAATAGGTTACATATGCATGTTGTATCAATTGAGCCATGTCGCAGAGTTGGAAAAAGGGCATTATTTGATCTTGTTGCCATGGTAAATGACACCCCCACACACAAAACAGGGCCTTTGATTGCCCCTCCTCCAAATACGGGAACAAACCTTAACTGCTTTAATGGTAACGTGCTTTTATCACCATACTTGGCCATAATTAAAAATGTTTGAATTTCATTTTGTAATTATTTGAAAATGAGTAAAAATCATGGTTTCATAGCACTTTGTGTGCTGATACTGTGCCAAATTTCACGTTTATAGGATCTTGTTTTTTTAAGTTGTTCGTTCCCGTCGCGTCCGTTTCATAAATACCGATTTTCGCATTTGAGATATGAGCGACACGAAACATATTCGAAAATAATGTTAAAATTACGAGAAATATTTTTTTTATGAAAAAGAACAAAACTAAAAAAAATATTATTTAAAATGTTAATTATTGACATCGTTTGAGTGCATTTGTGCAAATTGGGATGATCTAATCCAAATAATTGTCTTAATTCGTAAAATATCATTAGGGTGAGCGATGATAAAGCAATACATACGAAATGTGTCGAAGCTGTTCGAGTGGTTTGATGCATAATGACTTTATTTAATGTTTTAATAAATTTATTAGAATAGAAAACTTTGAATATGTGATCATTATAATTAAAAATTATATTGCCTCCAAAATCACAGTGGTGAAGCACTTTCTTCATTACAAATGATACAAAAATGCATCGAACGTGCGACACTTTCTTGCTTAAATCGAGCATAAAATTTGAACGGAATGTCCTATTTACCTCAAACAAAAAGCAAATGAAATCTGAAAGTTAACAATTTTCTATCATACTAGAATCTCAATTATGCTAGTAGATTCATTGTTTTCAATTTGAAAACCTAGACCCTCCCCCTTAAGTGTCTGTTTTTCCTGAATAGACTGCGAAAGTCGACTGCAAAATGACATATAAACAGGCTAGGTTACTAAGAGTTATAAGAACCAATGAAAATTTTCACCTACACCGTCCCTGAAATGTCAACATTAACATATATTTCATATGGCATGTATTTGATATTCACTGCAAGTTGAGCGCGATCGTAATGTACACATAATAATAATGATAAATTACAAAAAGATACACCATTGACAAGTGCTAGAAAATGAACCGACGAGGCTGCGATGTTTGTGTGCGCTGCAGGTGATAGGTTTTGAGAACATAATCGATTAACTACTTGGGGTTTATGAAACCTATCGTGCACTCAACTAATTTCTGTAACAATGTGACTCATGTACATAAATGCTTGTGCCATAGTGAATAGTCAGTTCTGTAACTTCTGCAACACTATTACACGCAGTAAAATTGGAGTGGTAGTTGCTGCTTGCGAGAAATTATGCCTACTATAAGCAAACTCACAGACTGGAACTATTTGAAAAGTCACGCCATCAAAGGCTTTATTGAAATTAGTTGAATCTCACAGAAAATGGCATGATAATAAAACTCCTATTCTTCTAGGTTTTGGTCCTCTTTGTTAGAACAAATACCAAATCAACTGCATTGATATAATAATAATATTATAACGTGTGTTATTCTGAAAAATACGATGAGCATGTAATAGTGGGTTTACCCAACACTAGCCAAGTCATGTGTATCGGCCGTGTTAAAAATCAGCATTTGATTATAATCCATCGCTTGCCAGGAATCCCCTGACGCACTTTTGAAACCAAAATTGGGTAATCACACTTATGTGAAACATTAGATAGCACGGATGATGAAAAACCAGCCAATCGCGGTTCACCTATCATAGAAACGTGTTATATTTAGATATTAATTTCAGAATGCTTTAAAAGCCGTGAGGAGATAGAGTAAAGGGGTGAACTTGTGTGGTATTTGCCAGAAAATTACTAGCTTCTGCTCTGAATTCTTGTCGCTCCGACTATAATACAGGTGTTTTTGAAGCCATAGACCATCGGCTCACAATACTCACAACCTGCAGGCCTGACTGCAACCAATATTTGTGAGGAGATAGAGTTCCAAAGTAAAGAGGTGAAATTGTGTGGTATTTGCCAGAAAATTACTGCTCTGAATTCTTTTCGCTTTGACTATATACGGGTGTTTTTGAACCCATAGACCATCGGCTAACAATACCCACAACCTGACAGCAACCGATATTTGTACGGATATTGTGTTGTTTCCTCCACATTCTTCGAGGCAATGAAAAAAAAAACAGATTGTGTTTTGCTGAAGTTAAATTATGGTGAAGATCATAGTAGTTCAAATTATGTACTCATTTATGTAATGGAACATTCACAAACTAAAGAAATATAAATACAATCTTTACCTTAGGAGATGTAAAAGACGATAGTCTTTTAAAGATTTAAGTAAGAACGTCTTGGCCACCCCGTAGTTAGTTATTCGAATACAGCATTTTAAAATTGGCATATCTCTCCACCGAATATTGCTGAATGCTGTTGACATCTCAAAAATGAAGCCAATAATAAAAGCCAATTGGATAAAACTGTATTTGATTAGAGGTGAATTCAATTCAAGATCACCGACAAAATTGCGATTCCCATAACGCCGTAACATGATTATCACGATATGATACGGCAGTAGATAGCAATGATGGATGATGATACATCGTCTCTCGCACAAGGAGTAATTCTTCATGCAATCCCAAGAGAGTACACGAATTAACGCACAGGGCATTAAAGGAACTTTGCGTGAGAGATATGCAACAATTGAAAATTGAAGTAATCAGAACGACATAGAATTAAGCATCTTTTAATTTGGATTACGATAAGATTCTGTTGGAGGTTACACATAAATTATCTAAGCACGTCACCTTCATAAAATGTAGGTCACCAATAGCTCAGTCAAAATTCATGTATGAATCTTTCATGCGCCTTTACTCGTCGTTAAGATAGTTTCTCGGAATTTTGTCAAATTACCTAACAATAACGAATTTCGAGATCCATAGCCTCGTCACAAGATTTACCTGAAATAATGAGATTTTATTTCCATCTGAATTTGCGTAAATATTCGATCTTCTTTGCAAGAATACAAATATTTATCAACCATCATGATTGAGAATCACCGTAAATCAGTGTTTAAAAACGTGGTGCAAAGTAGCGCCTAGGTATTAAACTTGTCAAATCTCTAAACACTTGGAGTCAAATTTCTAAACATGTTTAGATTTTTAAAATGTTTAGATATGACATGTTTAGGTATTGAACATGTTTAGATATTTCGAAAACGGTGTCGATAGTGTTTACAAAGGTATTTAACTTCTAATCACTGTTGCTTTGGTGTATTTACTGGGATTGAATATATCTATGAGGTATTTGTTGAATCATAAATAAAGCAATAACGAATGCATCTTTAACTCGTCCCGCATGAATAGTTTACACGAAATGCAGTTTCTTATAATATGGTTAATGGGAAATCTAGTTCTTTGGCCAAAGTACCTCAGATTCCATGCGACTACAGTAAATTGTGTAATCTCAGTCACTTTTGATAAATACATGTATGTATGGCAATTGTTCCCATTCGCAAAAGCACCCGTGGCAAAATTTGTTCAGCCGTATATGAAGCTCACATGAAAGCGTGAACTGCATTAATGCAATGAACTTCAAAAATGTTCTTTTGAAGGCATATAAAATGCGATGTAATATTTATTTATCTAAGTCGTCTACGACATTGCAGTTTTGCGGTCTTATTTTTTTATAAATCGTAAAGTTATGTATGTATGTTTACACCTTTGAATCATACAAATCCAGAAATGAACCTTTAACTCATACTTTCTGATTAGCCTACGCGCACGTTGTCCATGTGTGAAATGGTCTATGTGAAATCTAGTGCTTTGGCTTTGGCCACAGTACCTCACATTTTAATGCGATTACAGAAATGGGGTCGCGCCAACCATGGGAGGTGTATGTAGACCTAACCTCTGATAAGCACTTGTATGTGTGGCAATTTTACCATTAGTAAATGACAGAGCTCCCATTCATAATGCAGCCCCTGTGGCAAAATTTGTCCAGCCGTATGTATAGCGCAAATGAAAGCGTGAACTGCATTAATGGAATGAACACCAAATGTTCTTTTAAAGCTATATAAAAGAAGATTTAATATTGTATGAAACTGCTTTCGATGAATTTTATAGTCTCCACTTTATCAATCATTAAATTGTCCTATTTTTGGTGCTAGCTATTCATTGGCGTGCACAGACAAGTTCAGAATCATTTGCAATAGAAAAAACAAGTCCAAACAAAAAATATTTGACCAGTTCCCACAGAACCAGGAACATTGCTGGGTTCACTTTTGTATAGAACTTAAAAGCAAATTTTCTGGAAATGGTTATATAGTAGATTTCAAAATTAATAAGACATCATTAATGTTTTAGGTCTGTCCATTCACTGTGAGAGGTAAGAAGATTTATTTTAATGGCCTAGGTAAAACGTTTATGGTATCATATCAATTTACAGTGATATAGCTAGTAGATAAATGTTGATCTGAAAAATAGCCGCCATTTTGCATTTCAAGGTCAAGACTAACATTTGAACTATAAAAAGTTGCAGAATTGAATCTGTCATGTACGAAAACATAATTAGACACTTACAGCTTTAAAATCGGTTTGTATTAACAATTTTACCTTGACTGAAAGTGCATTGACCTTTGGACATTTTTTACCATAGCGTCCTCATTTTAAGTCGGATCTATAACAAACTATACATTTTTAGATTCCGTATGATAAGGCGAGTAATTTGACATGCATATTAATTCAATTGCGACAGTTTTCAATTTTTACCACCGTGTTAACTTTGTTTGCCCCTTCCCCAAAATGCCGGAACATTGAAGCGGCAAGCCCAAGTCAAAACCTTCAACATCGATCAGGGAACCCAAGACGCCTTCAAATCTTTGTCTCCAGAATTTGGTCAAGGGATCTACAGGCTGGACTACTAACTAAAGACCCCCCAAAAAGTAACGCAGCATGTATAAATACCCCCATACGTTACAAACCATTGGTCTATGCACGAAAACATAAATAGCGGAGCGGCCGAGCCTTGAAAAGTGCTCTAGTTTTCGAGTTACCCCTCCCCACCGTACAACAAAACACAACCACCTTTTATTTGAAGGACAAATATATAAGATTTAAGAAAATGATGGTTGTGGTTGAAATATATGGTGGCAGGGATGATTTCTATGCCGAAAATTAAATTTGGGCTGCAAGTTAAGCGAAATTATTATTTTTTAATTTTTTTAAGGTAACAATATTACAATCTTATTTTTATGGTATCATTTTTGTTATTGATATAGGTTTTATACATTGCATAAAGAGTTCAGGTAATACTCGTGGTGGTGACATGTGATAAAAAGGATACTTCTTTTAGGAAAAAAGGTGATTTTGGGGCTAAAATTCTAGACCCTTTATATATTGTATAAAATAGAAATCTATAATATAAATGTCGAGATTGATAGTATTCACTGATGATTAAATTTGTTGTTGTCTAAGAAATTAATAAATCTTGGTATTCTTAAGTTTTTAGCCACAAACGTGATTTTTTGACGCCAAAAATCAAACCCCTGCCACCAAAGTTTTTGACCACAACCATAATTTTTTAAATTATTTATTACTATCATTTTCGAATAGAAGTGTTTGCGTTTTGTTGTACCGAGGGGAGGGGTTGTCGACAGTCCAAACCGCTCCACTAAAAATTATATCATAGTCTGTCTTTTTCTGCAAATTTTTGACATCCTTCTTGCTGCTCCATTGTGGATCAATATCACCAACCCCATGTCCGTTTACGTAACAATTTCACATTTTCAAGTTGCACCTTAAGACATTTATTACTAAAAGGTTACAATCACAACCATGCATTATAAGTACACACACTTCACGGGAGAACTTGCTCTTCACTGAATGGCAATCAATATGGCTATACCTTTATGGCAAACTTTTAAAAAGGGAGAGATTTTCTTATAATGGGTATGGTGTTGGCAATATGATCGCAATGGGGAGAAGGGTATCAAAATTTACGGAAGAACGCACTATTGATATAATTTTATGTTTTCGTGCTAAAAATACCAATGGTTTGAAACCTATGGGGGTATTTAGACATCTGCGTTACTTTTTTGGGGGGTCTTATTTTCTTCCTCAGATCTAAAGAATTTCCCTTTTTTGGGATTTTAACTAGGTTTTTAATTGAAATATAGATTTAATTAACAGCATAACTATGTCAAATCTGCGGTTGTTTGTAAGCAAGTTGTCATAGTGAACTCGCTAATCGTATAAGCTCGTAAATATCATTGTGGCTTACTCATATAATCACTTTCTAATAAAAAAATCAGAGAACGTGAATTGGTTCCATTTGGAATCCTTAAATACATTTTACTAGATCATCATCAACATATCAACGTCATCATCATCGCCACCACTCGGCGTCGACATCAACCTTTTTTGCACTGGAATTTCTGGCATTTCTTTTACTTTTATAAACAATTCATGATGAATACATTGAGTATTTCCTTATCCAAAGAACGTTTCCTATCAAAATGGTCTTGCCGCTCTGAGGTCCTATATGGCTTTCAATTCAGTTATTAGTTTTTTTCCGCAATACTTTATATGTTCCTTTCCTGTTTTCGGTCGCGTCCTGTTTCGCCGAAAATCCCAGGCATCCCAGGTGTTTTCCCCAAAAGAGTCGTTGCCGTGCAGAAATTGGTATATAATTTCAAATATTTGCCGTAAAGGGTTATTTCCCCTCAAAGAAGCGAGGGTGAACGTCTGACATACTTAGGCTAAATCATTTTATACTGAACGAATTCAGATATTAATTAAAGAGAATCAACAAGGCACATAGTGGATAGCGTAGCGTCTATTACCTATTCCCTAAAGCGAGAATGGTAGTAGTGTCTTATGTGTAGCTCACTACATACACGAAAAAGAAACGAAGTGAATGCTCTACCTTTTGAAGGTCCCTCAGTGCTTTTGAAAGCTTTCAATACATCCCGATGTAAAAGGAGATATGGTCCGGTAGGTGTCATAGTCCGGGCTCCATATCATAGACGACAACGGAAAAAAGCGTGAAACCCATGTTGCGTGAAGAGTCAACTGAATCTATTGCCATATTGTTCACCATTGTCCTCGGACTGTGAACCCGGGGGACCATATCTCCTCCACAACGCGACGGTCATTATTGCAGCTAGGATTTTATCCAGATTTTATTTGTTGCTTCTTTTCTAGCTAGTGGACTCATCAGTTTAGTTTCAGTATGCACAAAATGGCTAAACTTACTAAAACGATAAGTCCTTATTATGTTTAGAGGATAGCGTTGGACAATAGGACTTAGATGCTTTGTTCTCGTACATTCTGATAATCGGTAATTATTTGACAGTACTATGCTTTATGGGGGCACTATAACACCAAGTCAAGTGGCTTAATGCTTCCCCCTTCACCTCGACTAGCAGTTCGCGACCCTAAACATTGAATATCTCGGTGAGCAAGGGAGGCACGTGCCCCGGGCGCGCCACACAGCCGGGCGCTGAAATGAAGTGGGAAAAATAATAATGACCACAAAGAAAAGAATCGCCGTGGTTTTGTGATTGTTGTGCAGGCAGTAGGCCCTATGGTCATGTGTTCAAGCTAGAGATAACTGAGAGCCCTCCGAAGCACTCAACATGATAAAAACCAGCTTTGGGGGCCTCCCCGCCGGACCTCGCCAGGGGGTAAGTATAGATAATATTTTGCTTCATTATAGTGAGATGATACCTTAGAGCTCTCCCAAAGCACTTCAACATATTAAAACCCCCCAACTCCAGGGCTCCGCCCACCCTGCAAGAACACCACCAGGTGGCAGTATAATAGTTCATTGCTTCATATAAATGAGTGTAACTAAGAGCTTTCTGAAGGCACACAAACATGATACAACTTTTCGATGTTATCCAATTTTAAGGTCAACGATATGTTATTGCACAGATTCAAGTTTAAATCTCTGGGACAAACACTGAAAATGGACGTGAACACAGCTGTATGGAGGTCCCAACGAATAAAAGCAGGGTGAAGCCTAGGTTAAAAGGTATTGCTCTGACAGGTGCATGCTTAGGCTGGGATTCTAAGGTCGTCAGACTTCCAATGCCACTGCTAGTGCAGTGAAGTGAGTGAATTTCTCAATTGTTTAGTCACTTCCGCTTGCCACTAGTAATCGATTTACGACAGGTCCACCCAGGTCATGCAGGGTCACAGTTACAGTACATGCAGTGAACTGTGCGAAGGATTGCAGTAAAAATTGGTCCGCATGCACCCCAACTGCTCTGATGCTAACCAGTTAAAATTATTTTTAACTTTGTTGCAATACTGCATCACAAATACCGCGAATATTAAAGTGCGTATAGCGTGCAACCGAGCATACGTGCATACAGCGAACGTGCCATTACCGCGCAATAATGGCAATTCCGCGGGGAAAAAAAATGAATATGGGGGGAGGAGGAAGCATGTAAATATTATACGGTCAAACTAAGCGAGAAGATGACAAGAATGGATAGTGTTAATTTTGGTGGCCAGGAAATTCGTTTTGCAAGCTATTCACCGCATGTACTGCATTGCAATGCGATGCATCATACTGCAGTACTATGATGCAGTCTTCGCTTGCACTGCGTTGTGGAAATGAGGGCATACTAAAAGCCATGACAAGTAACGATTTTGGTAGGATGCAATTGCACATGCATGCAGTGAGTAGAACGGACCTTAACACCTTCAACTGTATGTCGCTTGATGCATGGGGAATACCTGCAACAAAACATGTTTAAATTGATATGAAAATCAAATTTAATAATTATAGGCAGGCCTCATTTTAACCAGTAGCTAGAGGTGATTGCAGTATGGGTTCCTTTCATTACGAGTCTTATCAATAGCAGGGGATGTAGTTTGTAAGGAGTGTGCGGCTTCCGGATAAAATGTGAAAATTTTTGCACAAAGTACTTTAGGCATTGATAATCAATACAATGATGGATAAGCACTTGCCAACCCCCCTTAATGGCCCCCGCTTGGGTTTTAAGGTTATACAGGGTCAAAATTTAAAATGTTCTGAATGTTTTTTTAAAAAGCACACCATGGTGCTTGTTTGTCTGGTAACAGGGATTCAAAAAAAAGTATAGTTTACATTATATACTCATATATAGATCCCTGTCATCTGATTGGTTAAAAGTGGAGGCCTAAATTCAACTAGACTTCAAGATTGAAACCAAAAAATTGACTATTCCCTGGGAGAGAGAGCAGGCATCGCCTTCATGACCTATACTGGACCCTCTTCACCACATAGAGACTCTGTACGACAGATCCATCCGTATTATGAGTGTCCATATTGTGTGGGTACGAGATGAATACAGCGCGACTCACGGGTTTACTAAATTTCTGTGTGTGTAGGCAGACGCAATCGCTTTTAGAAATTTTGTTTCCCACATTCGCACCCACAAGTGTGGAACTAACCGGTAACAAAAAACAAAACACGACAAGCGACGAAATGGCTGAATCGCAGCACGCTTTAAGCATTGTAGATAACGAAGGTTTAAAGGACTCATCGACGCAGCTGATAGTGCTTATACACCGGAAGGAAAAACGCCGTCGATGAATCGATATTCGAGGATTATTTGACAGCGGGTGACGCCAATCTGCAGGCCGTGGAAAGGTATGCCGAATTCGGAGTTCGATATGACTGCTCGGTAAATTCGACGCATCTTGCCGACAGAAGAATGGCACTGTGTATAGCAAAAGTCGATATTGATGGCGATCAGTTGGACTCCAACGTCACTTCCTCAACACAAGGAAATTTGATATCATATGGGTCTTGAAGATTTTGCTAATTCTTCACGAGTTTCCAAGTGTTTATCAGCAACCCTGAAACAGCAGGTAGGTAAGGGTGTTGTAAAGCACAAAGATCCCATATCGCCAGAAGACATGGCCTTAATCAAGAGTCACTGGATTTGAATGATCTCACAAGTCTAAAGGACAAGGTGTTCCTGGATATTATGCTGGACTTTTGCAATCGTGGCAGGGAGAAATTACGAGACATGACGCAGTGTGAAATTGAAATTCATGAGCAAGGGGAAGAAAAATGATAATCCACTCTGAGAGATACCCTCACAAAAAATCGTGGGGAAGACACGAGAAAAAAGCCAAGGAGGTTATTATGATGCAAACCGGAGGTACGCGTTGCCTGTTTCGTCTTCCTGTTCTAGGTGGAAAAGCTTAATCCAGCATGCCAGTGGTTTGGAACAAAAACCGAGGGTCGGTATATGGAAAGTCATGAGTCACCGTGGTCATTGGAATGTCTTTCGGGAAGAATACCCTCGGAGACAAGATGAAATCCATATCATCATGAGCTGGTACACGGTTGTACACAAATCGTTGCCTACGGGCGACTAGTTGCACTACTTGAATCAGCGGATTCAAAAGATCGCGACATTCATGGACAGTGTCTGGGCACCACTCCGCGCAAGCAAAAATTACTATGCTAGCCAGTGAGGCAAAGAAGGGAGAGAAAGCAATGTGTCAAACAATAGCAATAAACCATTAATCGACAATCAGAAGCAACCTCCTGCGAACTTCCTTCCTTCTACATCTGCTGCTAACAATTAGTGAGTACGATAAGGAACTGCTGACAATTGAGCTGATACTGCAAGGAATTAAACCAAATTCTCCTGGAACCGTTGACGGTTGCATGTGAACATCACCAACAACAAGCAGCCAAATGGCAGAAAACAAACAAACCACATTCAACTTCCAAGGCCCTGTGTGGTAAATATCTACAACAAGTAGAAATGGCCAAAAACTTTGTAAAGCTGGTATATGTTGTCCTTGCGGACTTGTTTTCTGACATCAAAAAAGTTGAATACACACAGCAATTGAAGATGCTTTTTCTGTCGGACTTTTTAAAAAATGTTGCCATGGCATGAACCGTGACCTTTTGAAATTTGTTACTGTTCGCGGTTTTTTGCTGTTTAATTTTGGATTGTTAAATTGGAACACTGGAAGTTGGATCCTGGAGAATTCGGTAAGTTACACTAAATTGTTGTTACTTAAACCAGGGCCTACACATATTAGGCCCTATGTTAAAGAATAGTGCTTAGAATTTCTTTTAACCAATCAGATGACAGAATATTAGATATTCGGTAATAAAACAAATATGGACCGCTTTTGTTATTAGGCCTGTTGAAAACTATAGGCCTCGGTGATCTCGAAACCATACTAGCCCCTCGGCTTCGCCTCGGGGCCATGGTAGGTTTCGAGGATCCACCTTGGGGCTATAGTTTCAACATTGCCCTCATAGCAGTCAATTGGTATAATATATATTACTTATAGTTCCGGAGTTATGAGGTAAAAACTGTAAAAATGGTGAAAAAAGTCAATTTTGATGTGTACAGGGTCAAAAGTTAAAGTTGCTTTGATTCAGTTAATATGTGGTGCAATTGTTTCGAGCTTACAAAGATTGAAATAAGGAATAGGTTGCCTATCTGTTATGCTTAGTTTTCACGTTCTACAACAAAATGGTTCACAGGTCAATAGAATCCAATAGCTTGCCAATAGCTGGTGAGAGCTTTTGACTTTATTCGCCACTTCATTTTGGTAATCATCCAGGACAGTAAGTAGTCAAAACTATTCCTATATTCATTATATGAGTACCAACAATTTGAACCCACATTACAAAAATGAGGGGCAAACTTTTAATTTTGGGACCCTGTACAACCAAAATGACTTTTTTTACAGTTTTACAGTTGTTACCCCATTATTCCTAAATATAAGTACAGGTGTAAAATATACCTTTATGGAATCCGTGACCAGACCGAATCATGGGTATGTGCTTTTCAACACAATCGGAACATTTTAAGAAATTTTACCCCTGGGTAACTTGGAATCCAAGCTGAGGGCCATGAAAGGGGTGTGCGAGTGGCTTCCTCAAAATTTTTTTTGATAATACCTGTATAAAGTACTTTTGTACCAAATTCAGCCACACTTTTATCCGGATTTGCACACTCGTATAAGATCTCTTCACTACAGTCCCCCATTATAAGTTATTTGTAAAAGAAAACTACCGAGCAATTATCATCTTCAAGAAAGAAGGCTTCGAATGAGTAAAAGCAACAGTTGCCGAGTTTTATTTTGAGGCAGTAGGTGGGTAAGTCTGATCTGCGCACAAAATAGCCTAAAAGGATTTAAAATACAAAATTGCCTATGGACTAGTGATGAAGATCATGCGATATCCTTTGATATTTCAAAGCCTGCATACGAATCCACTTCAAAGTATTAGGTCATAACATGTTACTTTTGGTGCTCGAGGAACGATTAAATACACATGAGTAGATTTGCTTTTGCTTCAAATCTAACTCCCAGTCCTCAAAACATTGGATACCCATCTAAAGTCCTGATACGAGTAGTTCTGACAGCGTCTTGAATTCTGGAAAAATCTTAACTAGGCAACATGTTGTCCAAAAAAAAAAAAAAACAAAAACGAAAATAGGGTCACATTGTGTTTTGTAATTATAATAACGTACTCAATTAAAACAGGACAGGTAGGCTCTTTTGAAAGCGGTTGTGAATTATATTCAAAGCGCTATGAATGGCATTCAAAGCGCACGTGCTCAAAGCAGCTTTGCATTAGAAATTTGAATAAAAAGGTTGTTTAAGTTGATCAGTGCAGCGAAAAAATCATCTGAAGTATGTTTCACGTAATACGTTGTACTCTTCTATACCATATCTACCGAAACCCAAATATGCTGCAATCGGATATCCAGCTACATTATTACACTGTTTAGGTGTTTTTCTAATATTGAAATAAGGAGCCAGATATATAGTACAAAATATCACAAATTGGGCTGACATAGGCCAACCTAAAAACTATCGGAGCGATATTGGCAAAGACCAAACTATCGTACCAATGTTGACAAAGAACATTGGGGTAACGCATTTATGCCGAATGCCTAATATCGGACCAACGTCTGGATGCCTACCAAGGGTTAACGTTGGAACAATATTGACGATATATACATTGGTTTATAAATATCAGCAATATGATGTTAGTTCAATACTAGCGCATTGTTCAATTTACCAATTTCTTGATTCGAGCGCATCAATTTTTACTTATGGTTCATTAGAAGACAATGCTATTTACACAAAAAGTATCCATAAGCTACTTTGTCGTCCGTAAATTCCTGCCCTATTATTAAGAGAATTTTAGAATACATAAAATACTAAAGACACCGGTTCCGGGACTGGTTCAGTTGATATAAAATTGCCATTTCTTGAGGTAAGTAGATTACGAAACGGTAGTATAATTTAAATGCGCGCTTATTTTGCGAGTATGGTTGGGTGTGTGCATACATCTGTATAATTCTACACACACTGTACAAAAGTATTGCAACATGCAGAAAAAGACTTCATAATCACAAAATGATTTCAAAATTGTACCAGCGGTTCTTTAAGGTGCGTGTTCCGATCGTCTTTGGGACCCCCCTGATTTACCCGGAAGTAGTATCGATTTTGATATCAGATGAAAGGCCGTATTTTTCTCATTGTCGTCCTGGAATATGAGCCCTCAAATTCATTTCATTCCCAAGATATAAACAAAAAACCGCCGTTTTAGTGGTTAACCATCAATATTAACACAGTATTGAATAGGGCTTTGGAACATGCATTATTGCGTCTACCATCAAAACCGGAAGTTTGTTTCCCACGGTACTTGATGGGGTGTATGTGCAAGTGCCAGGCCCTCATATCAAGTAGAGAACACAATACACATAAATCGGAACATGCACCTTTAACCAGCAATGGCGCATTGAATGTCAAAGTTGTGTTTTTCAAACAAATGTTCTTTCCCAAAATCCTACAGTGCGAAAACATTTTGATTTGAATGCCATGTTCCCTAACTATGGCGGATTAAAAGAGCTGGTGATCGATAGTTTGCCGATTGCACCCCAGAAGGAATACAGACATAGGAACGCCACAAAATGACTAAAAAATGGCCGCTAAATGAATTGTACGGGTTTGTTAGGATTTACTCTAATGTTTACGGGAGAAAAGTGCGGTGCTAAAAAAATCGGAAATTTGAGAAATCCTCATAGCAAATCGAATGATAAATCACGTGGTTTGCACAAAATCAAGTCTGAATACTTATTCACATTCCATGACAAAGAGTATAATGTCAACGGTATGATTAAAAAGTTCTTTTCAAGTTACCACTTTCTTGCAATTCAATTTCCCGAGTCCAACAGCGATTGACTTGCTCTCATCTTCCATTGACTTTATCTCATTTCCAGTCCACACAAGCACTGCACTTTTCTCCCGTAACATTTAAAGTAAACCCCAGCAATTCATTTAGTGGCTATTTTGGAATCATTTGTGTCTGTATTCCTTTTGGGGGAAAATTGGCAAGCTATCGGTCGTAGCTCTTTTAATCCGCCATATTTAGGGAACATGGCAATCAAAACAAAATATTGTTCGCACTCTAGGATTCTGGGGAGTGACATCTGTTTGAAAAAAAAAATCACGGTACAATTTGAACTAATTTTGTGATTAGGAAATTTTGTCTGCATGTTGCAATACTTTTGTCCAGTGTGTGTATGTGGTGTGTTGGAGTTGGTGTTCGCAAGCGCTTGAGAATATAATTATTTAATACGAACTTCACCGTAATGGATGGATGAAAGGATGCCTGAACATAAGAAGTTTTATGAGATTTGTCTCATTGTAACATTTCTCCAGAGTTTGACATACACCCCAAAAGGCATCTCTGAAATCAAATCCATTTTTACCCCGTATTCCAAATAAAAAAACGTATTACTTGGTGTGCCGCCGCTTTTCCAAAGATGTAAAGTGAAATAGTCAATGCTCCCCGTCACATACCTCACAGACGACGACGACTTTCTTAACATTATCAATGTCAAACATTGACCTCGAGCCAATATAGGGGTTTCAGACAGCACGAAAAACCGAATAATCCGCCCCAAGGAGGTATTATAGCATGCCATCAAAACTCATCTATACAGGATGGTGCACTTAATACCAAACGTAGGTACGCACGCAGAAATCGGTGTTAATTATAGAATGTGTAATTCAACCGTAATGCATATATCCCGAAGTCAAAGAGCTGTTTTTCTTGATTCAATAATCAGATCTAGTTCGGAAATTCAAACTGTAGGTTCCTTTGGAAGCGACTGGTTTACATCACCAGCACCTTTTTTATACTCGGAGGATACTGACTATACGAGAACCCGTATTGTACTTCTTATGCATTTTAAAGGGGAACTAAATTGTCAAATTGATTATAGAAAGGTATTTTGCCAAACCCCCTCAAAAAACAAAACAAAACAAACACGAATGTACAATGAAGCAAAGATCAATGAACGAAACGCATAAAGGATAGGTGGTGTCAACGAAACTTCTCAAAACAAATTGATAAAATTTGCAAACAAATAACAGACGTGGGCTACGTGACAAGACAACGGTTTCTCGCAGAAAAAAAAAATTGTTTGATTTCAGAAAATTCCAAGATGTATTTATACGACCTTCGTTTCGGCGTCTCTCAACCCTGGACTCCACTTACTTCGTTCTACCATGGACAGTACTAGACTGCACATACAAGGTGAGTAAGAAGCTGAACCCTGATTGTGTCGCCCATTTTGCGTATTTAAGTGTACATGCGTCTTCGATGGAAGGCTTATTTTATTAGATTTGACTCCGGAGAGAAAAATTAAGAAAGGTTAATGGGAGATATGTGTGTATTAGACCAAACCAGAACGTCTGAGCATCAGAGGATACCGGGTTGTAGGAGCAACTGATGTTATGTTCATCATTTTTGGTTGACTTCCCTGCCCGGCTTGTCTGTCAGCCCAGGGCTAGTCACATCATTCATTGTGTGTTTGGCATGCTTTTTGAAAAGCATGCAGGAATTACTTCCCATAATTGATATTGAATGTGTTTACCTGGTACCTGCAAAGGATATGCAAAGATATGCAAAAGACTGTAGCTTTGTATCGGTTCATCCCTTGTATCGGTCCTCCTTTTTTTACCAAATGCCCTAGACTCTTCCCAACCCCATAATGGTTGTTACAGCTCCTTACTCCTTGGCTCGTTATGGCCCATTTATTTGACAACCGGGTGCGAACTGCGATGTTTACCTTCTTTGCTTCAGTTTGAGGAACCGCTTGCCAAATAGAAGTTCCCAAACATGCGCCAAGCTGACAGCTTTTGTAAGATATTTCGTAATTGGCCTGGGCTATTGCGTTGGGTCTCGCTTATCTTTGAGATGTTCAACCTGACTCCTGGGCATGCAGTGAGGCTTCATAGCTTGTTATGTTGTAGTCCTTCATTATGAGGGAAACCTTTCTGACACGTTACGGGATGATCACTAGCCCTTTGTTATAGAAATTTCTGCAAACTTACATCTGGGACGAATATGCCTATACATGTAGAGAGATAGGAATCACAAATACACCGTTCAGGTGTGCATTGGCCAGATTTTTACAAAAAGAACATTAACAATTTCAGAAACCTGAAATGAACTTCTCAAACTTAATGCCAAAACTGCACCCGAAATACATCAAAGAAAATAATAAATTTCTGGAGTTCTATCATCAATTTTGTAGGACTAGTTTGAGGATAAAGTAGGTGTACAGGTTTCCGAATCTGGCAACCTTTAACATTTGTTTTTCATTTAGGAATAGTAACTGCAAAATTTATAGCTTTGATTTGTAACATTTCTTGTGTTACATTGAAGAATAAATGTGTAAAACAGCACGAGGAATTATAAAAATGTAGACTACTAGTATACGTGAAGCAGGGAGATTCATATTCCTCTTATATAGTATATTAGTCTGAGCTAACATGACAGGTGTTAAAAGTACCGTTATTTCACAGGCTTCTTTATTTTGAACATGAACAGTATCATTACAGAATATTTTCACCAGAAGTATGCAATGGACAAGCTTAGGCACATATACCTTGCAGTAAATAATGGCAAAAGAACAATAAAAATGTTTTTTGAATATGGTTTTACATTATTTTACTGCCTACTTGCAATCTGAATGCATCCTCAAATCAAGAACTTTACGGATAAAACAGTCTAAACTCAACTTGATAATATTTTTAATGTTATTAAACCGGTTTAAACTGAAGGGTGTATTTGTATGTTTGTACATGGTACCCCCTGGTATCAAGAAATGTCCCTTTGAAAGCAAAGAAAATATATCAAATTTGTAAAATTACAAGCATTCACCAACAGTGCATATTAATATACGAAGATTTCTAACAGTGCAGTTTTCTTGAAGCTTTGTTTCTTGTTAGTCCAACGGTAGACCCATAGGACCGTGCATACATGCATATGACCTGCACAGGAGTCTACAGTGGAGTATGTGTTCTTGAAAGATTAAAGGTGCAACGAGAGATTTTGGAGGCACCCAAAGATTGTGTCATAATAGTAATTTCATATAGACTAGACACTCAATATATTTCTTACCTTGTATTTGGCTACAGAAAAGTCTTAAAAGTGAGAAAAAAGGTGATTCTGATTTGCTTATATTTCAATATAAAACATAGGGTGAATTTCGTATTTGCTCCTATACGAAATTAGAAATTTCAAAATTTTTGTACCAAAGAAACATTTCTCAGCTTAATCCTTTCAGATGGGGTTATTTTTGATAGAAAGCTTTACATCAGGGCAAAAATCAGGACTTTCTAATTTTTTTGGGACACCTGATATGTGAAATCTCTCGTTGCACCTTTAAATACTCTACTCTACTTATAAATATTTGTATACGTTGTGTATACAAATTCATTGGTTGCGAATAATTGAAGTAGACCATTTGCCTCTCTCCCCAAATCAATCGTGAATCCATGTTTGTTATGTCAAATACACACCCGCGCAGTGTTTTCAAATATTCTGGAGAAAATGAAATGCATCTGTGAAACTGATCGCCTGTAGTAATATCCTAATGTATTTGCACTTGTGCAAAGTATCTGATCTTCATTTCCAGACGTCATATTACTCATATAATAACGACATTATGAACATTAATTAGGGAGAGAAAATCTGCATCAGTCTACTGAGATTGAGTAACGAAAGGCTAGATCACAGGTGTAGATTTCCCAAAAGATTAAAAGTCAAAATTTAATATGATTTAAGTGCAGAAATCGAAACATCAGAGGAATAGAAATTCATAGGTGTTACAGAAAAACAAATGTACAATTAGTTATGATAAGTATGATTAATTAGATAGCCGAGAGCCAAGGAAAGGCATCATATAATACAGGACAGAGAAAAAAATCCTGTCTAAATTCGTACCAGAGGAGGGTCAACAACCTCGTCAGGTTTGATCAAAATAACACTTTTGAAGAACGAGCGATAATAGCTACTTTGACATGAATAATTGCGATGAAGTATCTATAGTGAATAAGCGGGATTTGGGTACTTCGATGGCTGGCAGATGGCAACGCAGCACTATATATCGCGCCGGTATAACGAAACTGAGTGTCCTCAATGAGAGAGTGTTCTAGCTACCATAGCAACATGTACAAAATAAACCGTGGCCTTGCAGACGAGGCCATTTGGGTACAGTGCTGAAACAAATGATGCATACAGCACTCAATGGAGAACACAATAGACAGATGGATGGTAGGACACTCAGTCACACGGACACTGTATTATATGACATAGTAGGGGACTGTAGTGAAAGAGTGTGCGCTTCCGGATAAAATTGTGAATTTTTGCACAAAAGTACTTTAGGCGTTAATAATCCATAAAATTGATGGAAGCAATTGCCAACCCCCTTAATGGACCCCAGCTTGGGTTTAAAGGTTATACAGGGGTCAAAATTGGAAAAATGTTCCGATTGTGTTGAAACGTACACCATGATGTTTGTCTGGTTACAAGGATTCCAAAAGGTATAATTAATACTATCTATGGCTTATAGTTTCGGAGTTATGGTGTAAAAACTGTAAAAATAGTGAAAAAGTCGATTTTGGTGTGTACATGGGTCAAAAGTTAAAAGCTGCTTTGATTCAGGTAATATGTGGTGCAAATTGTTTCCCTAGCATAACGGATTGAAATAAGCAATAGTTTGCCTTATCTGTTATGCTTAGTTTTCACGTTATCCAACAAAATAGGTAACAGGTCAATAGAATCCAATAGCTGGCAATAGTTGTTGACTTTATTCGCCAATTTGGTTAATAACCAAACACTTAAGATAGTCAAAACTATTCCTATATTTCATTCTATGAGCTGAACCAACAACTTGAACCACGTTTTAAAAAAATGGAGCAACCTTTAATTTTTGACCCCTGTACAAACCAAAATTGACCTTTTCACCATTTTTACAGTTTTTTCCCTATAATTCCAAAACTATAAGCCATAATAATAATAATAATAATAATAATAATAATACCCGACATTTGTACAGCGCCTTTTCCTAAGGATTCAAAGCGCTGTTGCCTATTATTATTACGCTGCCGTCAGGAAATCGTCACAATCATTTCGCTTCATCTAGGCCGGCAGCTGGCCAAGCGCACAATCCTATCAGCACTTAGATTGTAATATTCCCCATAACAGCTACCCGAATATCGCTTGGGTCGACGAAGCAAGTGAGGTAAAGTGCCTTGCCCAAGTGCACAACACATTGGCACCAGCGGGGCTCGAACCCACAACCTTTGGATCATGAGTCGGCAGTTATATCCACTGGACCACATGTGCCCTCACAAAAGGTAGTATAAACTATAACTTTTTGGAATCCTTGTAATCAGACAAACATCATAGTGCGCTTTTCAACACAATCGGAATATTTTACATTTTTTTACCCCTGTGTACCCTTGAACTCAGAGAGGGGTGCCATGAGAGGGGTGTGGCAAGTGCTTCCATCATTTTTTTTTATTATCAATGGCATAAAGTCCTTGAGAACCAAAATTCACAGTTTTATCCAGATTTGCACACTCACATATGCACTGCAGTCCCCCACTAACACCGGCATAATAAACCATATTTCACAAGTTTTGTACCAAAGAAACATCTCTCAGCTTAATCCTTTCAGTCACGTCAGAGTGTGCATTAAAACTTTTTAGAATTTTAGTAGGACGTTTCTATAAACGTTTCCATAAATTTGAGTGAAACTGGGAAAAAATAAAGACAAATTTGCGTGATAAATTCATAAGATAGCTGAGATAGCTTGAATTTATCACACAAATTTGTAAATAAATAAAGAAAGAAAGAAAGAAAGAAAGAAAGAAAGAAAGAAAGAAAGAAAGAAACAGCAAAATAAAGAGAAAAATAAACAAAATAAATAAACAAAACTAAATAAATACATAAATAAACAGAAAAATAAACAGCAGCCACACATGGTTTGCTCTATGAGAGAAGAGAAAGCCACAAAGACAGCTATGTAATGGCTTCCGATCCTCGGTAAACCACCAATATAACAGGCTACATGTATTTTCAGCTGAACACAATGTCTTTCTCGTCAACAATTCAGCTAAGGTAAAGCAGTAATATCACAATTGAAATAGCCAAAAGCGCCTTGACCTTTGAAGTCTTTAAATAGCCCCACTTATTGTTCAGGCTATATTTTCGAAAGAGGTATTTCATAGACAAAACCACCATCTTTCTTTTAGTTCTTAAAAGGCCGGAATTTAAAACACTTTTTTTTCCAAATGGAAGGTCACCACTTTTAAAATTTTGAAAAGACAAAACCAATTTGTTATATGATTTTTCAAGTTTAAGGCTAAAATGTTTTTCATTTGAACCCTGGGCCTTGCAATGTCGGCCCGCAGCCCAATATACACAGCGTTAGTTGTTAGTGCCATAAGTGCGTGAACTGCATTTGCGGAAATATCGCTCAAAGAAAAAGGCTACGCAACCCTTTTGATTGTACAGAACGAATCGTGAAACAGGAAAGTCTTTATTAGAGTACGCCGTCGCCGGAGCTTTCTTCATTAATATTTCAATCAATATGATGCTCGTACTGAAACACCCTCTTTTACGTTTGCCGATATAACACCGTCGGATCTGCTTACTGCAAACAATCCTGGTTTTAAGTAGCTAGTTTTTTCTCATATTCCAGGGCTGTTGTGCAATGACACCTACAATTGGTGTTATTATTTTACGTATTTTGTTTATTTTGGAGGCGCCCAAACTCTCGAGTCTTTTCGCGTTAATTCTTAAATCATGAAACCTATATCGCCCCTTCGGTATAAATGTACGTCTGAGGCCTTTCTAAAGACGAAAGTTCTTTCAATCTTGGTGTGACAAGTAAAATATAATAATATTAGCATCGCCATTTTCTCAAATAAACAATTTGAAAAATATACTATAAGTAGATACATTTATACTTCAATACATATCTGTTGATAACTTATATAAACCAATCAAAGTGAAACGTACACAATTCTTGACAGATAACATGACAGCAGAAAAAAACTGATCTATAAAGATGAGACGTAAATGGAAAGCTGTTTATTACATAAGAAATCATCAAACCTCGTTAAAACCTGTGCAACCTCATATGAAACACTAAAGCTTCGATTAAGTCAATTTCCTATTCAGTAAGTTTTTCAAACCTCAAACCTGTGCATTAATAAAACAAGGTAATACTTGACAGATGACATTTGTCTTGTGCTAAAAACACTTGACAACTGTCACACCATGTCCCTATTAAGATACATTATACAGATACCACTGGCGGACAACGTTCTACGTGCGTTTGTATATGTTGCATATCTGAAATCTGACATCTGAAATATACAGTGTGAGTAAAAAAAACCTACATTCAGAATAAAAAATAATTAAAAAATAGTTAATTATTTTTGCTCAAATGTTTGCAATGGTTATTAAAGAGGGATAAACATGCTTTCAGAAACGTTTATTTGGTGTCATTTGGACTTTGGAGGAAAAAGTTATGCTTATTTTGCTGAGAGACTTAAAAATCCTGTTTGGCCTATTTTGAGCCAAACAAAGATGCATCGTTACATAGAGTGACATGGTCTTCAGCAGTGATTTGAGTAAAAACTTTAACACAGGTGGGAGGATAATTGAAGGATTATAAAAATAATATCCCGGAGATTACAAAAGAAAATGCTGAGTGAAAAAATGTTCAATTTCCCAAATAAGTCAAGGTAGCTGGTGTAAGACCACAGTTTACTTCGGTTCAGCAAGATTTCATGGTTTTCACCTCGAGCCAAAGTGAAAGAAGGTTTTGTATTCCGCTTGAAAAAACAGTGCGATATTGAATTTAAGTTTTAATTCCAATTTATTACAGAAACTTCAGCTTTAGTTCTTGTCGCAATTTATGGACGCTGAGTATCTGTATTTGTACAAAATAATTACCTTAGAGATGTAGAACAAAAAGCTCTGAGCAGTTTCATTATGTTCATGAACTGCGACATTGATATGGAGTGATTTTCAATAACTGACTCTTTATGATTGAACAATGGTAATTTAATTTGTTGAAGATATTTTACTTATAATTATGTTACACAATAGACCGTTTTATTCAAACTGGTATGTTTTTGTTGAAAAGAAATCGATACCATCTGAAATTGCATGTGTGAATTGTCTTTGCTATAATGCGTTATGGTATACGTCGGTGTCAGTCTCTCCGCATTGTATGGCTAAATCGGCCAAACATAATTTTTAGGTCTCTCCGCAAAATTGGCATAGTTTCTGAACCCAAAGTCCGAAGGACACCCAAATAAAAATCTTCTGATGGCCTGTTTATCCCTATAAACAACCAAAGCAAACATTCAAGCAAAACTAACGTTTAACTTTTGAAGAAATAATCTTTCCTGAATGTAGGTTTTTATTGACTCACTGTATATTGGTATGTAAATTGTATGATTGATCATTTTATATACTTCTCGTGTTAGATTATCTATTATTTTCAGCGTGCATTATTTTTCACGAATGCACTGGGCTCTGTAAGATAATGCACGGGTCATCAGATAATGCACGCGGGTCACCACAAGTCACAACTCCTATTAGCTACTAGAAATACCGTCAATCATTTGATATCGACTTACTGCTCAATATCAAGTAACATGCCTGCATCGTATATATACCCTCTACGAACTTAGTATCTACAATCTATGGTGTCAGTCTAACTTAAATTATTGTGTTGAAAAAAAATATTGGTTTCTTGTTTAAAGTATTAGTTGAATTCACATGCGCAGACCATTCCAATAATGTGATTTTGTACTGTTCTTTCCGAACGCGTGATATCTTAATTACCGAGAACACGCTTTTTGTACTCTCGAAGGACGATACGTTTGAATTAACTATTGATCTAACATATAAAATTCCTTATGTATAATTTGTCAATTAGAAAGCCGTTCAGAATGTTTAGCTTCTATACTGAACTCCCCTACCTCTGTGCCGTGAAACGTCACGCGAGATTTGATGGCGCACCAGTAAACCGCACGCGCTGGCTTAAAGCGACGGCGTTTTTACACTCCGCGCAGAAAGATGGCATACATTGACGCGTGCGTACAAAGCTGCGTCAATGTTAATGACATCACGCACGAGTAGAGAAAGGACTATATCATGTTGCTATTACTAGTAGGCCCATGAGAATTACGTGTACTTCAAAGAAACCCAAAATTCACAGATAAAATCGTTTTCAATGCAGAAACGAGTCATGTTTACATACATCTGCGTTTGGTCTTTAACACCTAATACAGTGGGCATTGGATTGGTAGAAGAATTCATATGCATTTATATTCAATCGTCACTGATGTGTTTTTGTTTTGGAAAAAAGTAAGGCAGTGCGAAAAGTCTATCTTGCCTTCAATTCCATGACGTCGGTTTCAACACTAATGGGTTTGTTTTGTGAAACTGCCAGGGAGTGTGCGAGAAAGTTAGCCACTCTACAGCGTCTTATAGAGTCCTGATCTTTCTCGAGGGCGTTCAGATCAATTTTCAAAACACACTAATCAACAATGAAATTTGGCGTCAAGGTCTTTTTGCACTATTTATAGAGTATACTTTGGCATGTTAGAGTATAGAAGTGTTTTTTTATTTATTTTAAAAAAACTACTCCCCAATTAGATAATTACTTATGAGTATGTTCATGTAATGATTTGATGCTATTGTTTCCGTCAAAGTATATCCGCCTCTCGGGCTGCCCTGGCACTGCCCATACGGTCGCTTGCGATTATCCTGTCGAATGCACTATCTAGTCCCTTATCCTATCGATTCTTCTTCTTAGCGTGTCGACAAGTCATTGGATGGGCTTGTGTGGTTTCTGGATTTATTCAACTTAGTGAGCTGAATCCTGGGCCACGTGCATCCATGATACGGACGCTCCTAACATGGCCCAATTTATCTATTGAAACATATTATTACTTAATGAAGTCAATGCGATTCTCAAAAAACTTCACCTTCACGACCACTGTATATTTTATCTTGCCTTAGAGTCACTCCAGTTTTTGCGTAGATTGGAACCCATTCTTCTTCGTTGTGACAACATTGGTTGTTTTGCAGGCATTTTGCTCTCGTCCCATTGCTATACAACAGATCAGAATATATTTCGAGAAAATAATCTCATTAAGCCCATTCAGGGTTCGGTACTTGGTTCTATATTCAGTTGTGATCAATAGCTCACCTCTACGGTTATCATAACCTGAACTATTTAATGTGGAGTCAGACTTCTTTTATTAACATCACACAAGAACAATTGCCTATAATAAGAATTACTGCACAGGAAGTTAACCACGAATTTCTGAACCTACTAACTTTGTTCCCAGATATATTTAATGCTTGGATTTTGGCAGCCTCGAACATTTAGTATGGACCAAAATGGCCGAAATAAACCCAATGGCTAAAACGTGTATAGACTGTGATGTATTTTTTTCCTTGTTGTATCCGACACTTTGTTTATTATGTATAAATACTTACTCTTACTATGAACTTTGCTTAATCTTCATAAATAGCAAAATTGGTACATCTATTGATATTTTAATTCTGTGACCCTTAAAGGCATATGCAACTTATCAAGGTCAGCATTTTTAAATGGCTTCAAAACATATACACCAGTCGTTTCTCACGTAAATAGATCACACATTACGACTATCAACTTTTATGCAATACTATACTATAATCTATATGATACTTTACAATACTGTGCAATCATAATTTATTTTCTCATTCAGTACAGCCGATACAGCACTAGAGGCAGTACAGAGGCATACACGAGATATCACCTGATGTACAAACAACAATATTTGCAAGAATGTCATTAACGTGCATATTATTGTGTTATTTGTTGACAGATCTGGCGTATTATACTTTGAAAAACGAAATAAAACACGCATACTGCATAACAGCGCATTCTTTGAAGAGAGCCCCCAATTTTTCAAAATTTGAGATTTTTGCACAGTTGTGTTGGTAATTGTCTAGTAAACTATACCTGCGAATGGTAATGTTCAAAAGTGCGTATTTGTCATAAAAGAAGCGATTTTCTAATTAGAATCGGTATATCTTTCTTTCAGTTCAAAAAGACCATAATTTAACTGAAAACATCAATTTCTGTCCGTCCTTGTGAAAATAGTGCCACCTCACAACAATGACCTCTAATTTGACTTGACTGAACCAACTGAACAACAAATGGATGAGCGTAGACACGTACACGGCGCTGTTTCCTGAATATATCATCTTGGAAGGACCTTTCCAGCAGCCACTGATTATTATCGGTATACGATATTAATTATCGTAATTACAAAATTACTTCTTTTGCGATACATAGACATGTTTTTTTTGGGGGGGAGATGGGGGAGCTCTTCAAAATGTGCTGTCATTACTTTAACTTGATGCATAACGAAATAAACATGCAAAACAATGGGTGCTGTGGACCCGTTTCAATTCGTTTCGCAAAGTATAACAATCTACACAGCTAGTGACTTGCTCGCATCAATTCCTTGTTTTAGTGTATAATTATTGTTTAGTGTATAATTATGAGGGACACAACGTAAATACGACCTTGCAACATTTATATAATTAGACAAGGCAAACGGCCTTTTCCATCTTTCTATTCACTTTCATCAGACCTCAGACAGTAAGAGACAAAGCTACCTTAAGATCAATCATGACATATCCGCTGCTCTCTATTCATTACAATTACAGAGAATACCGCTAATTGACCAGCCACAATCTATTAGTACACCTGACATTGCATAGACGACCATGAAAGAGATGCCGGCAGGTAGGGGTAGCCTAAGTGGTATATTGCAGTAACAGCATGTCCCGTATAAGGTCTTTTCACGGAAGGCAAATTGTGTTGAATGGACTTTTGGTAGTCCTTCAGATCATCTAAGTATTCGCCGAAAACATGTATGGTTAACCTGATCACTTCAGATATTTCTTCAGGTGAATCGTTTGTTTTGGAGGATAGACCTGACCAAATTAAAAGTGACCCACCTCAAAGCGCCTTAGTCGGTTTGCTGTGATCTATCTTTTGATTCGTTTTGGTGAGTTGCTGTATTGAAAGAGGCTTGACCGTCATCGTCTGCCTAATAGCGTAGACCATGAAACGCCCTCATCGTCAAATTTTCCCACATATAAAACTGTTGTATTTACTATATAATCAAATTTTGATCCAGGAAATAAGTGTGAAAAAGTGAGAATGTGTAGAAAAATTAACCATTTTATTAGTTGTAATGGAAGTACATATGTTTCTCTACCCAAATAATCGTACACGCAGGTTTGTTATATCAAATACAAACCAAAGCAGCGTTTTCAAATATTCCGAAGAAAATGAAATGCATCTGGGAAACTGATCGTCGGTAGTAATATCCTAATATATTTACATTTGTGAAAAGAAAGGAAATCTATATGATTCTTCTGAGATTGAGTAACGAAAGGTAGATCACAGGTATGGATATCCCAAAAGATTGAAAGTCAAAATGAAATATGATTAAGCGCCGGAATTGAAACATCTGGGATATGATAATTCAAAGGTTTTACAGAAAGAGTGTACAGTTCGTTTAAGAATGATTAAGAAAGTATGATTTGTACCGGGTCAACAACCTCTTCAGGTTTGATTAAAACATGTAAAATAACACTTTGGAAGAACGAGCGATAAAAGCTACTTTTACACGAATTGTGATGAAGTAGTGAACAAGCAAGTTTTAGGGGCTTTGTTGCTCAAGCTATGTGATGGCTTCCGACTCCTCGCTTAACCCTATAATACAACATAGTAAATAATATAGAAGCCAAATGTATTTTCAGTTCAGTAAAAGGATTCAGGCGATGCAAACCAGTAATATCACAATTAATGCACTCTAAAAATGTTGAATAAAAGGAGTAAAATCTTAGTCAAAGTTGAGTAACTTTACACAAAGCTGAGTATATGTTACCCAACAATGACTAACGTCTAATCAACTTTGACTAAGATTTTGCTCAACAGTAAGAGTTGTGTCCTTTTTACTCAACATCGAGTTTTTTTACATTGTGTAGCCTAAAGCATCTTGACCTTTGAAATGTTTGAATAACTCCGCTTATTATTCAGGTGACATTCTCGAAAGAGGCATTGCTTGACACTACAATATCTTTCTTTCAGTTCAAAAAGACCATAATTCAATTAATTTGTTGTATGATGTTTCAAGTTAAGAAGTAAAATGTTTCCATTTGTACCATGGCCTTCATTGGCCTTGAAACTTCGGCTTTCAGCCAAATATACAGTGTTATTTGTTAGTGCCGTTAAGTATGTGAACTGCATTTGCGGAAATATCTGTAAACGAAAAAGGCTAGACTACCCTTTAATTACACAGAACGAGACGTGAAACATGAAAAATAGTTATGAGGTACGCCATCGCCGGAGCTTGCTTCATAATCGATTTGATGTTCGTTCGTTCCGAAACACCTGTTTTTCTTTGCATTGTGCTGGATATAAATTTCGGATCTGATTTCTGTATACAATCTTGGTTCAGTTCGCCTGTTTCTATGCTAGACATTTTTGCATCTTGCAGGGGTAACATTCTATTTAAAAGTGTTGTTTCCTACATAATTATTACAATTTGGGGCACCCGCACTCTATACGCTTGAGGTTGTTCGCGTTTATTCTCCCCCGGCAAATATTCTTTTGAATAATGAAGCCTGTATCGCCTCTTCGATATAAACGTACGTCTGAGGCCTATCTAAAGATGAAATTTGACGCTACTGTAGATGTTCACTCTTCGTCTTTGCGTTTTCTTTAAATCTTAAATATTAAATTAATTAGCATCGTCATCAGAAAAACTATTTCTTAAAGATAGTAATTTAAGAATAGATATATTTAAGTTCAATGTATGTTTGTTGATTACGTACATAAAACAATCCAGGTGAAACGTATACAATTCTTGACGGATAACAAAGTAACAGAGGAAACTGCTTCTATAAAAGAGAGACGTAAATAACAAAACTACAAGTTACATAATCATCAAACCAAGTTAAATCCTGTGCAACCTCATATGAAACACTAAAACCTCGATTAAGTCAATTTCCTGTTCAGTAAGTAATGTTTCTCAAACTTTAACCTGTTTACAAATAAAACAAGGTAATACTTGACAGATGACATTTGTCTTGTGCTAAAAACACTTGACAACTGTCACAATAGGCCCCTATTAAAATACATTATAAGGTAACCCTGGCGGACAGCGTTCGCAGTGTTTCATGATACAAACCAGTTGAAATGTCTTAACTCCCTGTCTCTCTTAGTAACGTGTTATAATCAGTTGAGTAACCAAATCAAATTATGTAAGGATAATTGACGTAGCTGAGTGCATTATGTTAGATAATTGCGTGTGAGTACGAGTTTGTCCACTTTGGGTCGAGAGGCCGGAGGCCTCGAGACCCAAAGTGACCAATCGTACTCACGCAATTATCTAACCTAATGCACGCAGCTCAGTCAATTATCCGTCATACACTTCGCGTGTTCCGTCAAATATAAAATAAAATAGGAATATGTGTGAAAAGTAAGGAATCCACCCTAGAAAATAAATAACTTCACGAATGAAAACACCGGTCATCAATTGCCTTCTTACTCAATCACCCGCATCTGATCAATTTCGCATTTAGGGTTTATGTTTTGTTGCTGGGTAGCTTTCCAGCCGTATGCATCCCCATTTTAAAAGCCATGGTTTCATTTGAGCGTACAAGCAGATTCTTACGGATGCATACACAAGAGGTTGACTGCCCTCAGCAACAATATTGCCAGTTATAGCTTTCTTCCAGTTATACCAAAATATTGAATATTGTGAAGTTGGATTTCTCCAATTAAAGGTATTGTCCCGATCTTTATGCCTAGTCTAGTGTGGTCTATATGACATGGATCTGTGGTTCAACACTCTCACCCATAAGAGCTTGTATTGTACACCACTCTACATGTCCTATACAAATTTGTTGTTTAAAATCATTTTGTATTGTGACACCACCCAATGAATTCGTCAGCCTCATGGAATAAACTGCATGTTGAAGGATTGTGGCGAATACTTAACCCATCCGTTTATTGTAAATATGATAATAATTCATATAAACAACATCACTGCGCAATCCAACCCATTTTGAGGTTATTACAAGCTATTATGGCGTGAGGAGTGACACTCCTCTCAAGTAAAAGGCCCGGATCATGTTAACAAGCAGTGTCCAGTATGAGTCGTTGTTTTCGAGTAGCCGCAACTCCCTGTCAATAAAAGTAAAACAAATGGTGACAAACATACGTGTTCTTGCGTGTATGAGGGTTTGTATACCACGTTCAGTGAGTGCAGGTTCTCTACTTGCAAGCAAGAGTATATCATTAGGCCATATATGCAGCAGATCCAATGCCTCATACTTCGTTACACTATTGTTTTGTCATAGTTATAATATTTTTTCGGGAAAATCGTAGTATTTAACTGAAAGCTTTGTGCTCAATTGAAAAGTAGTTTTAGTTTAAATTGTTTTTTGATTGAAAACTTAGTTCATCGAGTAAGCTATAATATTGACTGAAAGTTTTTCATTCATAACCCCCTACTGTTCTTAAGTTTATAATCTGAGTTTATCAATGAATCATTTTGAACTGAGAATTACAAGGTTTTTAATACATTTTGAGTTATTGCGAATTTTTTAAAATTTTAATTTGCTTAATCTCAAAGGATATATCTTTTAAGTTGTCAAAATGTATTTTGTTCAAATGTCACGTTTCCGATAAAATTTCTTTGTTATTTAGTAGATTTTGTTTTGTTTTTATTTATATTTTTCTAAATCACCAAAATGTCAGTTCGAACTTTGTAATTAATCCCACAAAAATCGATTTCAGTGAGACGTCTAAATCCATTTTTTTTAATATCCTAGTTGAAAACTTTTAATTTGATAAATGATAAAATCAGTTTTCCATCAATAAACTGACTCGGAGGTTTTTACACTTGAAAACTAAGTTTTATTGAAATATGTTTGAGAAACAGGTTTTTCAACAGTCCATCTTTAATCATGAATGAATGAAAACTTTTGTCGAAAAAAAATTATCGACTTATAAACAAAGTTTTTGAAAATCTACGTTTTCATATAGAATCCCCTATGTTCAGGTGATATCCTAAGATTTTGTTAAATTTCTTTTAAAATATGTTTTTCAAGTGATAGTACAGATTTCAATTTCCAATTTGAAAAAAAATTCGTTTTTCATTTGACAGAAAACTTAACTTTATCACTCTCCATGTTTTTCATTTGAATGAAAAAAATATTATATAGAGGTCCGGAGAAACTGGGAATTGAAACGTCACTCAAGCACGCCATTACACACATTAGGATAACTTTGTCAACGCCACCCTTAACGATGCTGATGGATATGGTTGGGTAAAATCTGTTGTATATTGATGATCCATTGTTTGTTCAAGCGTTGTATGTACGAATCATTCCTCGTCTTTCTTCGAGCAGGTTTGGTCTGAAAAAAGTCCCCCCCCACTAGGAAGAACGGAGTGCACGAATTATCAAAGATCCTTTTGTTTCGCCGCGTGCAGTTTCTATAATTTGGCTCGCTGCCTCAGATAACCTTACGGGAGACTGATTCGTAGGATAATGCACTGAACATGGATCTCAACAATACCCGGGTGCACTACAGAATTTTTTTTTTTGGTATTTAAGATTAATTCTCATCAACCCTTCCACCGTTCTACCATTGGAACTAATTGGCTCAATCCAAGGCTACTGTATTTTGCGAACGAACGAAAACAGAACTTCCATTGGATTACACTCTGTATTCCGTTATTCCGTTATGCATGCATGGCGGAAATAAAGCGTGTAATCCCAATTAAAGTTCTGTTTCGTTCGTTTCGCAAAATACAGTATGCCAATTAAAGGCCGACTCAAAAATTTCAAAACAACAAAATAATAAGAATACAAAAAATAAAAAAAATAAAAAAAATACAAAATTGCAAATATTCTTTCCTATCTATATGAAACACATAACATTATCATTAGACTTTGATCTTTGGTAATTTTCTAATGAAGTAAATGCGTTTGCAAACTTCACCTCACGACCAACTATATATTTATCTGGCCTTTTGTGTCACTCCACGTTTTGCGTAGATTGAACACATTCTTCCTCGTTGTGAAAACTTGGTTGTTTTGCAGTCCTTTTGCTCTCGTCCATTGCTAGACGAAGATGACAGAAGATACTACTTCGAGAAATAACTCATTAAAAACATTCAGGGTTTAATAATTGGCTTTCTACATCAGTGTGATCAAAATCTCCCCTCTGGGTGACTTTAAGTTATTATCCATAACCAGAACTGTTTTAATATGTGTGGAGTTGTCTTTTATTAAAATCACACAAGGCACCAATTGCTTATTATAAGAATTACTGACCAGGGTGTAAGGAAGTTAACCACAAATTTCGGACTTCCACTGTTCACAGACGTGGTGGTGTTTCCTCACCGATTTTTAAGTAGGGCCCAAAATGGCTGAATAACCCAACAATAATAGCTTAATAAAGCTTACACTTGTTGTTTTTTGCTTGTTGTATCTGAACATTTTGTTATTTATAAATCTAGTGAGTATGAACTTAATACTCTTTGCTTAATCTTAATTTGGGCACAAATACAAAATTTGTGACATCTAATGATATTTTGATTCTGTGACCTTCACCGAATAAGAACAAACGTATCAAGGTCAGCATTTACAATGGCTTCAAATTTCCTATCAACCAATCGAATGTCGGTTTTCTTAACGTCAATAGATCATACAGTCGCCGCGCCTAGTCATTTTTAAGCTCAGAAGTTTATTGGTCTCCTTCGGTAACAACTGACACAGCACCTAGCCGTAATAAGTTGTTAGTTGAATCTTATGTTGTCTTTTATGACCCATCAATGTGGTCAATAAATGTTGTTTCAATTTTCTCTCTCAGGAAGTGTTTACCTTGGGGGATGAACCCCCTTGCTTTGGAACTAATGAGATTGAAAGCCCCTTGATCACTTGAGCATAACGAAATAAACGTGTAAACCAATAAATGCAATGAGCCCCGTTTCCTTTCGCTTTCAATTTTACAAATCTATCAAACCCCCACTCTCCATAGCCCTTCACTATTATTTAGTTACTTCAATGGCAAGCTCAGATTTATATCCAAAGGTTATGCTCGTGTCAATGCCTTTTTTTTTAGTGTAAAATTAATGAGGACCACAACTAATTACGACCTGCAATATTTATATAATTAGACAAGGCAAACGGCCCTTTTCCACTTCCCTTACTTTGATCAACCTCAAACGAAGACAAAGCTACCTTAAGATCAATCATGACATATCCGGTGCTCTCTTTTCATTACAATTATGTGGAAACCTCCAGCTTCCTCCAGAGAAGACCGATTAAGAGCCGGCTGATTGACCCAGCCACGATCTATTATTACACCCTGACATCTCATATGACGACCATAAGAGACCCGTGAAGGTTGGGAGTATTTTTGAGTATTGCGTTTTATATCCAGTAGCCTAAATGGTATATCACAGGTACTCCGCACGTCCCGTTAGGGTCTTTCCTGGTAAGTAAATTATGTTTAATGAACTTTTGGTTTTCCTCTAGATCACGTAAATGCGGAGAATACATGCACTTGGTTCCCTGGAACATTTCAGATTTCTTCAGGTGATGATTTTGTTTTGTTTGTTTTTGATTGGCCTGGCCAAGGTACATAAGTGTCCAAAGGAATAGTGTTTTGTCAAATATTTATTGATATTTGGTAAGTTCACCTTTTTAAAAAAGTAACATAGTATCTTCATTATTTTTATTATGCATTGACACTAAGTTGATCATCTCTAGTCGTTCGAGCGTTAAGTCTCGCACGAAACAAACTATTCTTCGTATACAATTACAATGAAGAGCGCCGCCATTAAACTCACTAACTGAATGGTGACGTCATATTTGTGATACAGCTTGGGAATAGTTCGGATTACCATGCCTTGGTGACACCTTGGTAATTTCGGGAAATATGATTCATGTGTGTTCAGGACGTGCGAGAGACTTCTTAGACCTCAGTTGGTCAAAATTATAAGCGCCAATGATATGGAAAATCCGAGATGGCCTCGGCTATTGGAAGCTGAAAACAAATTCAATCAGACTTTTTCATTGTTTATTTTTGGTGTGTTTTTTGTGTAGTAAAGTGCGCCATGAGTCAATCCCAGAAAGTGGGGTTTTAAAAAAATTACTCCTAAATAATCATATCATTATATCCGCGATATAATGTGACTAGTGAGATGGACTATTTGTGTCGGTGTCACTTGGTCAATGCTGAACACAATATGTAGGGTGACATTACGTTTACTATGCTGAATTGCAAATATGCATGGCTATTTTCCGGTAGTGGATCCAAGTTTGAATTGGGAAATGCAATGGGAGTATGATTGCTGTCATAATTATATGCTCGGACCTGGTTTTGACTAAGAAGGTCCAGTTGCGGGCGGCGCGGTCAAGCACCGTTTTGCATGACACTTGCAATGTACCACAGATTACTGCCTTTCCGGTGTGTGTAACTCGGTTTCATTTAAACTTAGGTCAGTCAGCCTTGGCTTGATCGAGCGCTCGCTGTAGATAGCCGAGAGTCTTATGGTTATTTGCATATATATGCGGTACTACACATGCGCGAATTGCCATCGGTCTAAGCGTCGGTGACTAGAATCTTTTATACAGGCTTCAGTAGAGTAGGTTTGTTTGTGTGCTCACTCCAGTATATGTGAGATTGTGTATCACTAATCAGCCTCTTTTATATAACATTTAAATAACGAATTTATGGTTATGTTCTCAATGTCTCGTTGAGAACTGTGTCCACCTTTCTTGGGTGAGAGCTGTTGCACCATCTGGGGCGGCATATTCATCAGTGCTGTAGACCATAGCCAGGCAGCACAAACACACCTACTCTATTGAAGCCCTGTATAAAATATTCTAGAGTCCGCGGCTAGTCAACCGATGCACATTCGCGCATGTTGGTGTAGTACTCCATATATGGCAATAACCATAAGCCTCTCGGCTATCGACAGCGAGCCTCGATCAAGCCACGCCTGACTCACCTAAGTTTTCAATGACCGAGTATACACACAAACGAATGCAGTAAATCTGTGAGTACATTGCAAGTTTCATGCAACCTGCTTGACCGCGCAACTGACCCTTCTTAGTCAAAACACGGTTCCGCGCATATAATTATGACAGCAATCATACTCCCATTGCTTTTCCCAATTCAACTTGGTTCCGCTGCCGGAAAATAGCGCATGCAATATATTTGCATGTACATAGTAAACGTATGTTCACCCTACTATTGTGTCAGAATTGACCAAGTGACACCGACAACAAATAGTACTCTCACAACTAGTCACATTATATTGCGCATGATATATGATTATTTAGGAGTACTTTTTAACCCCCAATTTCTGGATTGACTCATGGCGCCAACTTTACTTAACCAAAACACACCACACAAAACTTAAACCCCACCAATGAAAAGTCTGATTTGAATAGTCTTTTTTCAGCTTCCAATAGCCGAGGCCATCCCAATTTTTCCCTTATCATTGCGCTTAGAATCTTGACCAAATGAGGTCTAAGAAGTCTCTGAAACGTCATGAAAACACACAATGCATATTTCCGAAATCTCCCCGTGTCACAAGTGACACATGTAATCTCCGAATCTCCAAGCTGTATAACAAATATGACATCACCATTCACCTTCAGTAGGGAGTTTAATGAGCGGCGCTCTTCATTGTAAATTGTTACGCGCGAAGAAGTTGTTCGTGGGCAGTGGTGCGTAGAGTCATTGGACTTGCACCCCATGAAGATCAAGCAAGTCTGCACAGGAGGTTATTCTTCGAAGATACCTTGGCGCATACGGACTCGAGGTGCTGCCGTAGTAGCTGCCGGTCAAGCTTACACTCCCAAGTAGGTTGGTCATGTTGGTGTAGGATTGTATGCAAGAGGCGCTCCATTGAGGTTGATTTCAAGCTGGCGATGAGCCTCTTTGGTGTAGAGGTGGAAGGCAGTTAGCGGTGGTTGGCTTCGCTAGCTTCAGTCTCCAGGTCTTGAGATAGGCTGCAAGTAGGGCCATGTCTGTAGTACGTGTGCCTTTTACTTACTGTCCATTTGCTGTCCGAGTGGAGGAGTTGCAAAGATCGCGGCGCCGTAGACATATTGTCTAGATATTGTTGGAGGTATATCGCTGATATACAAGTTGAACAGAATAGGAGCCAATACAGATCCTTGTGGAACACCGTTTCCTCAGACGACGCAGACGAAATATCTCTCCCGATCACTAGTATTGAGAATAAAAGCATGTGTCGTTAAATAATAAACCTCCTCCTCCTCTTCGCGAGCAGGAGCGAATATGTATGTAAAAGGGGCGCCATACTTTACTTTATAGGTAAATCGGAGGAAGCGGCTACGAATATCCCTTTTAACCTGCCTTTGGACTCATTTCAATATCCTGATTAAGCTTTTCAATAATTGTCAACGTTTTGACAAAACTATGCAAAATTTTTACCGAATGCACCCAGCCGACTGTATCATCTCAAAATTCACTCTGCCTTCTAATTGGTAATTGTCAACTTCTACGCCATTGTTAATACTTGTGGTACCCGGTGGTCTCTTCTTGTTCTTTTACTCGAAGGGACGCATCGACGGAACAGTTCATCACGACGTCATATTATTATATATCTATTCATCACATTCCAGTTAAAAAACCTGTGCGACTTCAGCGCATTACGGTATGCTGCTTTAAGATTACCTGATGAACTAGTAAAGTCGTTTTCTTACTCGCTCCAAGCAAGCTAAATTTGTAAGGGGCCAGAAAGGAAAGAAGCGGGATTTTTTTTTTAATCGTAACGATTAAAGTTTCGTGTTATTTTGACGACCTGACTTAGAAGTTAGTATAATCGATGTGATATTGATCCAATGGAAAAGCTCCGAGAGCTTATTCTTCGAGAAATCCACATACCTTTGATTCAGTAAGAAAAATATTTGCAAAATCAGATAGCAACAAGATGATCTATGAATTTTACGCTTTTCATGACATTTGTTGAATCATTCCTCTTCACGAAGGAAGACTTATTAGAAGGTCCTTGCGTGCCAATAAATAAATTAGTCAAACAAATAGGCTTTCATGTTTGTTTAGAAAGCCAACTGATTTTGACCCCTAAATAGTGCAGTGGTGTCTCTCGTCAAGTAAGCACTTTATCTCAGGAGAAACATTTATTAATTCGTAAGTTATGATGCAAGTCTTATTCAGTGGATTCACTTCTTTAAAAGTCCAAGCAGGTTCATATTTCAAGTATATGTCTGAGTATGTATCTGTCCAATAAAATGCTGTAGCATCAGGTGAAAAAGGGCCATAGATGACACAACAATCATCTTCGGGTAGGTTATATAATAAGCGATTTAGGTCCGTGTGCACAAAATAGTTACACCTGGTCTAAAGTTAGACCTGAGCTAAGTGTAATTTACTCCCACCAGAAAAGGCATTTTGCTTTGCATTGACATGAGGTATTTTGTATTTATTTTGAAATTTGCGGGGTTTTTTTAATCTTTGAATTTTGCTAGTTATTTCATGAAGAAAATGTGATAAACTCGTTCATTTCACTTGAGATCAGGGTCTAACTTTAAATCTTATCGAACTTTCTGTGCATACGGACCTTAAGATTTGTGTCAATGAGATGCCAGCCCTCTTGGAAAATGGCACCACATGCAAAATTTGTTTTGGGACCAATTTTAATGAAACTATTTTAATACAAAAATTATCTTCCTACTTGTTTTTGTCTTTGAAATGGCCGCCATTTTGGGAAATGGCGTCGTATGCAAATTGCCACCACTTTTAATGTTGTCATCACGTTTTCATGGGCTCCACAACCCCATGGTAAATTTTAGCTATGATAACAATTTTTTTCCGGTCCCGGTGTCATATATAACGTGCCGTTGGTGACTGAGGTCCCTACACCCAATTTGTCTATTCTGTTCTCCATTGAGTGCTGTATGCGTCATTTGTTCAGCACTGTACCAATGGCCTCCTCTACAAGTTCACGGTTATTCCGACTTTGCTATGGTAGCTCAGACACTCTCTCATGGGGGACACTCAGTTTCTTCTTTACACCGGTACCCCTCTCCTTAACCAGGTTGGTACTGCGCCCTGATAAATGTAGGGAATAGGTCGAGTTCACTCTATTGGCTATTTTGAGAACCTATCGATGTCTATTCCTTTCACACTACAAAGAATGTCAACAGTTAAACACAGGAAAATACAATTTCTACTTTACAGACTTGATATTATTTTTGTTAACAATATTTAGTACATTGTTTTGAGAATTTGTATATTTAAATTATTTGGCATTACATATTTAGACCCTTGATTTTCCTATCCTTACCAAAACAGCATCATTTGAAATGTCTTCACACACTACAAATGACACAGTTGAAAACTGAATCAATTACATCATGTACTCGTCTTCTTAGGATAGCCTTCAAAGATTATAAATATTTTTGTACCAGGCAAACGGCGCGATGTAGCTATTTTGGAGCTTCCCGCATGTCTGGCGTTACCTAGGATTGACGCTTAGGCACCCTTGCAGTATTACAAGAAACGTCGGTATTCAAGAGGACCCGTAATGGGTATTGTTCTGTATCATTAGAACCACGTGCGTGCTTCTGTGGTTAAAAGCATGACGTAATATACAGTAAAATCTGATAAAGAAATGTTGAGGTCGGTGAAATCTGACATAACAATTCTCTATAAGGCATGTGTCTGCGTATCGTTTATTTCTTAGGTTCTTTGTTACTGAAAATTTGGCATGCAATCCATTCCGATCTTAAATAAAATAAACTTTTCGAATGACTTACTGTAATTGCGGGAATTGCGGATGAGTTTGTAATATCATTAAAAAATCAGAAGGATTAACCCAATAAAATATTTTCATTTAGCCTAGTACTGACTGTTTTCGAATGTTGTACCAAAACAATGTCTGCAAACTAAGTAGCATTACCACAAGCCATTCATATTCTAAAATCTGTAATGTTTGCCACTGCTCTTTCTATTTGTCTTAATGGGGGTTTGGACTGCAAATTGTCGACACGGCCCTCCCCTCGTAGAACAAGACGCAACCACTTCTATTCGAACGATAGTATAAATAATTTAAAAAATTATGGTGGGGTCAAAAACTTTGGTGGCAGGGGTGTTTTTTGGGTAAAAAAATCACGTTTTTGAGCTACAAACTTAAAGATATCAGAGATTTTTTTAATTTCTTTCGTTTGCAAAACAAATTTTAATAGCAGCATGCAATACTATCATCTCTGACATTATATTATAGATTTTCTGTTTTATACAATAAGAAGGGTCAGAATTTTAGCCCCAAATCACCTTTTTTCCTAAAAAAAAACATCCTTTCTTAGCACATGTCACCACAACGCGTATTACTGAACCAGAAAGTGTCTTTATCAGGTATAAAATCCTATATCAATACAAAAGGATCCATCAAAAGAAAATTGTAATATTTTTACCTTAAAATAACAAAATAATAGCTTAAAAAAAAAAAATAATCATTCGCTTAACTTGCAGCCCAAATTTCATTTTTCTGCATAGATAAATATCCCTTCCCCAATATTTCAACCGCCACCATCACTTTCTTTAATCTTATCTATTTATCCTTCACTAAAGGTGGTTGTGGGTTTTGTTGTACGTGGGAGGGGTAACTCGAAAACTAGAGCACTTTCAAGGCTCGGCCGCTCCGCTATTAGTCAAACCTCGAGCTCGAGGCGGAAGAATGCGATGAATTAAGGTTTTCAACGACTAGCCTTATTTATACTGTACATTAACTGAGACCAAATTGTAGGTCCAACAACATGAAGGCACCAAGTATGACAAATCTCTCCCGCCTTTGGACGGCAAATTTTCTTAAAATTTATGTACTAATCATTAGTTGTCTTTTATGTTTCCGTGTTTCCCATTTCACTGGACAACGAGATGCACCCATATATTTGTGTCATATTATTTATTTCATTTAGATTAGACCCCCCCTAGATCTTTTACCTTGTTTTTAGGCTACTCAATGCCTTGACAGTGGAACAAATGGCAATTTACCTTTGCTTATTTTCCATATAAAACATAGACGAATATTTTCCTAGTTGCTTCCTATAGTAACTTTAAGAAATTTACAATTATTGTACAAACAATATTTCAGCTTAACTTTCATATATTGACATTTTTGAATAACAAGTTTACATTGATGCACATACGCATAATTTTTCACATTTTTTAAGGACACCGGTTACGTGAAATCGCTTGTTGCACCTATTGCCACAACTGGGGTTTTCGGCGATTCCTCCTGTTGTTGTACCAGTTTTGTATGGCTATTATCTTTGTTATGCAGCCAATGATACCCGCTTCTAGCAAGCGTGCATCATTTGCTCCTGGGAACAGGCGGAAGGTAAAGGATTGTCCTTATTTCGCCAGTCACAAATGATCTATCACAAACATTTCGATTTGTAAGTTCAATTATTTTGCCATATCGTCAAGAACTTGTGCATGTCAGCTAAATTCGGGGAAAGTGATTTAAAACAAACCAGAAGCACTTTTGTGTCTACTGACGGAGTATGCCTTTTTACTGCGTATACATTTGCGTAGGTGGCCTATATTTGTTCAACAAATTCGACCCCGTTGGAAAGACGTTGACAGTTGGTTTTGCGGCTATCCCAAAGAAAAATACACGCTGAAAAGTAGAGTTTTCAAACCATCTTATCTTACTGAAACTTGAGCATGCGCATCTTAAGAAATACTCTCATATCTATTGACATTCGAGAAATTATTGAACACTAATATAGGACGCAGAGGTCGACCTAACAGATATGTGACTTCATCCTGACCAAAAATTGTTTTCAGTAAAGACTTTGATATAGCCGCTTTCAATTTATTTAGATGTTGCATTTAAATTTCATTAGGGTATTTGATATAACCGAAAGTCCTCGGTGTTCTTTTAGTGTTTCGCTGTAGAGTTTAATAAAAGTTACGGGTGTCTACGTCTAGCACAAAAAATCCCAAAATTCTTTGTGGTAATTTGAAGTGATCTACATACTTAAAGAGACGAGGAGATTTCCAGAAAAAAGCGTCCCCAATTTTTGTCGAACCCCGGTTTTTTACATATTTGGAATGCTTACCAATGTATTAGATCACACCTGAAGTGAATAAGCCAAATACGCCGCCTTTATGTAATAAGATAATGATTAGTGTTTCTGTAGTGCACGGCAGAAAGTCAAAGCAAGGTTTCGGTTTTGTTTGTACATGTGTGTCCAATAAATACCTTCGACGTTCTCGGGAGGTGTGGTCTTCAAGCGATCCAGTGAAATTTGAGAGGAGAAAGTCGATCCTAAAAAAAAATCTTATCCTGTCACTTTTTAAGTAGTTCGAAAAGCAAATATTAAATATTATTAACTATAGTCATAATCGGAGGTGTTACCCCCCACAAGGTATTCTCCGTCGCCGCCCCCCAAAAAAAAAAACACGCTCAAATGAATTACCAAATTCTTAGATTTATAGTAAACTAATCCTATGCTCATTTTAGTAAAAAAAAATAATAATTGGACTGTACCAATTTTCCCGGGGGTAGAGTAGGAAGTCAATTTGGATAAGTCCTGGGCTAGGGTGCTTCGTTTGCTACTCGAAACGTAGTACAGAAGACACTTGCTATGGAAGGTCAGAGTAGCTGTTTCATTTTATATAAGGGCCAACAAAAATAATAAACGAAAATCCCAGGGTTTGTACGATTTTGGGTTAATTGTCCAGCAAATCAGGAAATTTGGAAATTCCGTAGATTGTATGTGTCATGGGAAGTCACAACGTGCACTGTTGGTATTATTTGCTACCATAGAACGAGGAGACCATGGCTATGTTTATATAAGGGTACCACCATGGTTGTTTCTTAGCAAAATTATAGGAAGAATTGCAACACAGCCCGCCCCCTTTGGACGTGTTACAGAAATGTTGGTTAGACGAGGGGCTAATAAAACATACTTTAAAGCGAAAAACTATAACCAGTCTCAAAGTCGTATATTATTATTATTATCTGTTACCTTTCGGTAGAACCGTATCTCAAACACTTAAAACGAGTTGTGCGAGAACCAAACATGACTTCAAAACTCGAAGGCTTAAATTTCGCTGAATTAGTAATTTTTCTCTATCAAAGTGGAAATATGAAACTCTTCCTACGTCAAAGTTATATTCGGAGTATAAAAAAATGAAATTACCGCTGTCTTGCATTTTCTTAGAGACAACTGGAAGTAATATTTCACGTTAAGGTTTTACATATATTTAGCTCAAGAACACCGAAATGTTAAATATTCTTCGCTCCATTTCATGTGGGAACTGATACACAAAAATAATTCACAGAAATTGGGAAAATGGTTAAAGGAAAATGAATCCATATATGTCCCATATAATTGTGAACAAGTTCTAATACTGTTGCTAAAACAATACTAACATTGATTTAAATTCCAGTGTGATAACTTTAGCTAGCATTTGTAATATACCTCAACCTTAAGAAAATAAGGGTGTTTCCTGGAGAAATATAAACAGTTTCCTGATTTTGCTCTTATATGAAGGGATTATGCCTCAAAAGGACCTTTTTGAAATTCAAACTTTGAAAATTCCCAAATCCGATAAAATTATCAAAAGTTATAAAACATAGACCATTTGTCTGTACAATAAAACTCAGAGGTCCACATTTAATGATTAAAGGTCATTATTTCAAGGGAGTAGTGATCTTCAGGCAAAATCACTGGAAGGAATTTAATTTTGGGTATGTGTGGTGTGTGTGGGGGGGGGGGGGGGGGGGAGGGGTGCGAACTGCGGGTTGTGGGGTGCGGGTATGGAGTTTTTTTTATGGGTATGGATGTGTTGTGTGGGTATGTGCGTGTGGTGTGTGTTTGTGTTTTGTGTGGTTGTGTGTGAACTGCAATGTTGGGGATGCGGGTAGAACATTTTTGTGGGTATGGATGTGGTGTGTGTGTGTGCACGTGTGTGTGTGTGTGGGGTGTGCGCTGCGTGTGTGTGCGTGCGTGCGGTGAAATGCTTGGGGATGCGGTATGTGTGAGTTCGAGAGATGGATGTGTGGGTGGATATGGATATGTGTCAAAAGAATTGAACCAGGAGTCCCCAAGCTTCTTGGATCAGCCTAAAACAAACATCATGAATATTATATGAAATCACTGTTTTTGATGGGCGCCCGGCGGGTAATCTCTCTGATGACCCACGCTTCTACTTTCAATCATTCAAACGGATGAGTCTATCATTAATCACAAATTGCGGTAAAAATGCATGAATGACAATACATGGAGGAATATCTGAGAATGTGATTTGGACATGACGAGGACAACAATGATAACAGGATAGAAAAACTGCACACAAGATTAAGTGACGACATCTTCGTAATTTGGATGGTTGAATTTGAGAATTTTCCGGGCCAATGCCTTAGGGAACGAGATCTGAAGTTGAAACAGCATTGGAGGATATGTGATTAACATATTTCATCCACATCAGGCATACTTAACGCATCGTTGCAGCTCTATGAAATCGTCGACTGTTGTGCATTAAATTGGATGGTCGCAGGTGATAAAGGTATAGCGGTATGTGTTGCTCCTGTTCGTCAACGTTCAAACACTACTGAATGTATTCTTTTAGCAATTTAACCCCGTGTGCACTCGTTGATGTATTCATACCCGTTTTAATGGATAATTACATTTATGCTATAGATTTCTAATAACCAAATTGAATGAAATGAAGGCTTTCAAGCTTAGCCCTCTTCAGACCAATCCTTTCTTACTTTGTTGCTGATCGGCTGAAGATATCACATAAGTTCTATATTGTGACTAAGCAGGCAGGGGGGGTAAGAAAGTCTCTATTGCTGGTCCTTTCTGCAATAGATGTCTAGGGTTGATGTTGCTGATAGTACGAAGGCCAAGGATTTATGTTATAAGAATTCTTGTGTTCCTATCCTTCTGTATAAAACTTGACATGACCAATATTTTTGTACCATTCATATAATTAGCAGACGACAAAAGCGATATTGGACTCCAATATCTGCCTGTGATCTTGTGGATATCGGACGTAGTCCCTTATTTAAATCGAATTTACAAACGTCTATCGCTACTCCTATTGAGCGCTGTATAATTATACCGACCGTATGAAGCGATCACTAAAGGCGCGAATGAGACTAAAAATTTGCCCTGCACCCGGAAGCAGACTATCGTGTCACGTAAACAAATTCATCATGGCGACCATGGCGAACGCGAATTGTCCCAGTACATAATCAATAGCAAAGATAGCGCGAACACCCGGAGAAGTCCTGAGACTAGCGTTGCAGTTTTTAGGTAGTATTTGGCATCGAAAGGCTTCCCGACGGATTTTGAAAACTTAGACAAACCGCAGGTTGGCGATGTAATGAAAATGTATTATGTTGAAGTTCGACGAGAAGATGGTCAACAATACAAAACGGGATCCCTAAAAAACCTACTGGCCGGTTTGAATCGGCATCTTAAGAACACCGGAAAGTCTATTGATATACGGAATGAAGCCGTGTTTTCGGAAGCCAATCTTGCCTTTTCAGCTACTCAGGCAAAGCTTAAGAGAGAGGGCTATGGTGACACAGCACACTACATGCTATCGATGAATATTGATTTATCCAAGTTGTATGGATCGGATGGTCTTGATGAGAATACGCCGGAAGGATTACAAAAACAAGGTATGGTTTGAACTTATGCTGTACATTTGTCGCCGTGGTAGGGAAAATCTGCGTGTACTAGAGAAAGATCACTTTTCAATTTCAACTGACTCTGATGGAAGAAGGTATGTCTTTCAGTCTAAGGATGAGATGACCAAGAAAATAAGAGGTGATAACACAAAAACGCGAGTAGATGGAGGAAGAATGTATGAAACCAAAGTGGAAGGATGTCCGGTAGCAGCGTTTCAGAAGTATTTATCTAAGCTCAACCCTGATTGCTCTGCATTGTTTCAGAGACCATTGCCTAACAAATCACAATCAGCTGATAAGCCATGGTACGCCAGAATGCCACTAGGTGAACGCACGCTATCGTCGTTTATGCGAAAGCTGTCAGATGCTGCTAAGCTTTCAAAGCAATACACTAACCACAGCATTCGAGCCACATGCATCACCATTCTTGATGAATCCCGATTCGCAAATAGAGACATCATCAGTGTGTCAGGCCACCAAAATGAAGCAAGTATTAAATCGTACGTCGGTCGTTCCAACGATTCCAAGAAGCAGAAATTGTCTGATGCGCTATCTTCGTGTGTCCAACAACCGGCATGTAAAGAACCAGAAGATGCCACCCCACCAACTGTTTGTGAAGATGATGTTCAAGCCGCTGAGGTCATTTCGTCAGTGGAATCTGCCGAGGCCGTTGCCTGTAGCCCTCTTCTCTCTGATTCGCAAATGGAGGAACTAGAGTCTTGGAATGTAAATGTGGAACGCAATCAAATTGCTGAAGTTACGGGAACGACTTCCACTACGACTTCTTCTATGGTCAGTGCACACAGGCAGATCGGCTTGCCACCTCAGCCTATGTCCTTTCATGGATTTAGTGTCACCATCAATTACAATTACAACCTTCAGAAATAACTGAAATTAACTATTTTAACTGTTGGTGTTTGGAGTTTGAACTGCGTTGTGTTTGCGAAAGTTTGCTGTTGAACTTTATACCATTTTTGAACTTTGAACTTTTAAAAACTGTACAAAAGTTGGATTTTGGGAGTTTTATTGGAACTTGTCTTGGACTGCTATTTAAAGGTAAGTGGAAATTTGTGTTTAATCACTAAGATTCTTAAAACATAATAATCATAAAATTGGATGATTTTTTTCGTAAGATACACAAAGATATTGGACTCGCTGTGAGTTTCAAAAATATTGTGCTCGACTTCGTCTCGCACAATATTTTTGAAACTCACAGCTCGTCCAATATCTTTGTGTATCATACTCAATTCATCCAATTTTATTAGAGTATTATCGTCAATTATGAAGTTGGTGATTCCAAAGATCTGCGCCCGCTCTTGCAAAAAGTGAACTCCCTTACATACTTTTTATTAACTCCTTTATATACTTTTCATTCAATTAAATATTTTGTTGATTTTTTCCAATGCAAGAAAAAAAAACACATTTTAGGTGAAAATTGGCCAAATATCTCCAATATCATATCGATATGGTGTATGGTGATTTTTCTGCATGTAACATTCCAATTACCGATCAATGTTGTTTTACTATCCAATTACTTCGGAAATACCCGTAGTAAGAATTCTTATGGTTTATACAGCTTTATCGTAGTGTCTTTGGAACCTATATATATGTATGAATAAAAGGTTCAACGCGGCATATAGAACTTTCTCAGACTACGTTTTGCGATCCTCATTGTAGGAATATGACTTCTTGGAATACTGTATTACTCGAAATGTCAGAAAAGGAGGTGTGCTTACGACATCTTCATTATAAACTTGAAAAAAATATTGATTTCTATATTAGTAATTATATCTTAACCAAAACTATTTTTTTAAAGAATGGCGTATACTACTTCAATGCGCTTAAAGTCTAACATTGGCAACATAAAATATTTAAAATTGTATATTCTCAAACGCATTAACCGTCACGAGCTGCAATTTGGTACGTTTGTTATAAACCCTTGAATTCTACGGTGTATGAATTTTCTATCATGTAAACACAGCCATGATGATTAACTGTCAGGCAATAAAGCAGTGACATTTTAAAGACCACGAATCTATTTGAAGAACATTTAGGGGAAAAGAGAAAGTTAAAAGAATGCGGTGACCAGCTGGTGAACCTTCATAATTATAAAACTAAGTTTAAAAACTGAGTATGTTTCCAATATTTTTCATAAATGTTACTATAATCAATCCGGTTGTAAATCATTGAAATAACACCAATATTGCGTCTATTGCATGATGGGATCTCTTGGCAAGCCTTTTCAGAAATCCATGAGAACATTAGAGAAAATTGATAAAACACAATTTCTTCAAAGAGCGATGAACGCCTGTAACTGTTGGAAATTACAGTATCGCCAGGCCATCGCCCAAGGGTACCGAAAAGTATAGATGACTGATCAGTAAAAAAGAAGCACTCAAATGATGCTATCTTTTAATTATGTTAGTTCTTAAATTTCAATTTCGTTACACCACACATTTTGGCTATTTTCCTAATGAAATTATTGAACAGGTTGAACAGGTAGCTTCTATCGACTGTCATGGCATTGCTGCAATCGTTGTGTTCATGAGCTATCAATTAAGAAAATTGAATGAAATTGATGACATTTTATAACAAATTTGATGATAGTGTTGCTGCCTTGAAAATTCAACCTGTAGCAGGATGTGTACAACCCACTCTATAGCCCCATAAATGCGTCAATCATATGAATAAACGATCAGTGTTGAAAAGGTTTCATTACCCGTCTATGTTAAATTATTGAATAATTCAACAGGTTATGCACATAGAGAGATATTAATCTTTACATTAGCCTTGGTACATTTCAAAGAGTAAATTCAATGACGATAACACTCCTATAGAATTGACAATTTCATCTGGAAACTTAAACATTTACGTCATATTAAAATTCATATTCCGAATGTACCAAAACCATTACTTCAGACGAGACACGGCTTTTTAAGCAACATGGAAGGTCGATTTCGTAGGTTTCTGGGAGATGTGAGGTACGCAGGATGTTTGGGTAATTGCGTATCATCTACCAGAACAGAGAAAGCTTTTCTTAAACAGAGTCGCATTGACATATCTCTGAACAAATGAAGTACACAGTTTTAGGAACCAACATTTTGCAGTCACCACATCAAAGATCGAAGTGATAATCATAGAGTTACATAAATTTATTTAGCTCTATGGTGATAATAAACAACATTGCTTTGGAGTGAATAGGACTGAGAATACTTTTGTCTTACTAGATTTTACTGCTGTCTAGACTAGCTCTCATTTATGTTAAGGTATTCATAGAACAACAAATAGGGGGAAACAAATTCCAAGGACAGGTTTGTTTTATGCATGGTTGGGACAAACCAATTATTATGTTTTTCACCAGATCATATCTTAAAATCCTTCCAATTAAAACTGACACAACAGTGAAATGCGCTGACATTGAAACATTTGCTGTATCAGATGTCATGGGCCTGGAAATTTCAGCAAGGTAGAGCTTTAAGGCATAATGAAATGATGGTGATGTTACTTACCATCAATATTGTGTGTTCACCGAGTGCTTGGAAGCATGCAGTGCTGTTCACCAGGTTTCTGATGCTGTCTTGGGGGAGACAGCACTCTTCCTCTGGGGCTGCTGTGAGTGTTTGCACATTAACAGGCGGAATCTGCCTTGCCGAAACAGGTCGTTCGAGCTCATCCCACAGTTGCTCAATTGGTTCGGGGAGCAAGAGCACCATGGTAACACTTCAATGTTCTGCTCGTCTAGGAAACTTGTTGTAAGCTGAGCTGTATGGGGCCTGTCATTGTCCTGTTGAAATGTTGACATCGATGTCAGCGCATTTTACTCTTGTGTCACTTGGGCAACTGCTTGGTCAATGACATGTTTTAGAGTAGAGTATTGAAGTAATCCTGTGTGCAATTTTGGTTCATTTTGATGGGCAGGATTTTAAGATATGACCTGGTGAAAAATTATAAGTTTCTTTTGTGTTCAGTTTACTTCCCTTTAATTCTAATACTGATTATTCTCGCTTTCACAGACACTCGTATTTCCGCATTAAAGCGGATCTAGAATCCAAAAGACAGGGAACTTATATGCCATATGAAAATATTACAAGAGAATCCCGAAGACAGCCAGTCCTCTCAAATGATTAGCTAATTTGCATGAAGACTGTTATCCTTGGCACTTAAATCGAAGCATTCGATTCCACGGTCGCGATGTACAAAAGAGAGAAACTTTTGCAAGCTGTAATCTTGATCATGACTAGTTTGCGTTTTACTTTATAGATTACCGATACTATTTTAGTCTGAACCTTCATTTAAAGAAATCCATACACTTGTGTTCAAGACATAAATGGATAATAATTTCAATGAAAGAGAGCGGACATCTTACTTACAGCATTTCCAATTTTAAAATTAAGTATCACTTAGAGATGTTTTATATAGCCGTGGACATCGTCCTACAAAGGTTTATTTAAATTCAAATTGTTTGTTTTTTTGTTTATATAATCTTATGTTATTATATAGAGCAGAACAGAATTCAACAACATTAAGTGAATCTCGGAATTCAGTACTTGAAAAGCTATTTGTATTGGTTGGGTGAAGACTGGCGATTAAGATGCTGAACGGAAAGAAAGAATAAGAAAGAGAGAGAGAGAAAGAAAGACAGACGACATCAGAATCGACGATAGACAGAAAGACGGACAGAGAGACAGACAAAGACCGACAGACAGCAAGGAAGACACCAAACAGCAAGAAAGACAACCATAAAGCAAGAAACAAAACCAGACCGCAAGAAAGAAAACAGACAGCAGAAAAAACCAGACAGCAAGAAGGAACCCATACAGCAAGAAGAAAACCAGACAGAAGAAAGAAACCAGACCGCAAGAAAAGAACGAAAGAAAGAAAGAACTAAAGAACCAAGCAGAAACATCAAGAAAGAAATCCATACAGCAAGAAAATAACCAGACTGGCAAGAAGCAACCCGACAGCAAGAAAGAAACCAGACAGCAAGAAAGACCAATCAGCAAGAAAAAACGAAAGAAAGGAACGAAAGAAAGAACGAGCAGACAGCAAGAAAAGAAAGAACGAAAGAAAGAAACCGACAGCAAGAAGAAGAACGGAAAAGAAAAGAAAGGAAGAAGAAACCACACACAAGAAAAAGAACGAAAGAAAGGACAGATGAGAAAGAAAGACAGGAAAAGAAAAGAAAAGAAGACCGAAAGACAGGCGAGAATAAGAAAAAAGGCAAGAAAGAAGAAAGAAGACAGTATTTGATCTATTGATACAATAAATATTTAATGTAAGGTGCATTTTATGATTAATGTTTTAGACTCCGGTATATTACAGGGTGTCCCAAAAAAATGCAATTCCTCGCAGTCGGCTGCTATAATTTCAAAATTCTGAGAAGTATTCAAATTTTATAAACATATTCTGAATGGACAAATCGTTTCGTACATCCTGTCCAATTTTTGACCGATACGGTTTCACTAGTTTTGAAAACAAAGGCTATATGTAAACCGCTGTCCTCAAATTACCCCTTTCCAAGTTTGCGTTAGATCGTTGAAGCTAGGTTCACCTGAAAATTGATTAAAATGTTTTCTTTTAACTTCAAAATCTCTTGGTACTAATCCTGTCTTTTTTTAAATGTTGAACATGTTGAGAGATATCGTACAGCCCTATCATTTTCGCAACAACTGTTCAAATTTCATATGATTTGCTTCACTGTTTCTTAGAACCAATGGCGATTACATATAAATAAGTCTAGTCACAATTATTAAGCCATTCCAGTTTGGACTGATGAATAAACAATCAAGGAATGCTTAAAGTATGCAGGTGCCTGTTTTTGTTTTTACTTCCTGTCTCTTGCTGCATCATTACTATAACGTTGGTTCAATAACCCAGTAGACCTGTAAACTACAAAAAAAATTGAGACAACATGTCTTCGACAAAGAAGGGAAATGGTCTCTGTTCACAATGACAAAGTTCTGAAATTGTGTGATTTAACCTCAAGTTGGTTTCGGGTTATTTGTGTTGTTTGTTTATCTATCAAATGGTCCATATTATAAACTTATATATTCATAATGGTCTTCAACATCCATTATATTTCATTTCCATTTTATTTGGTAATTAATCCCTCCGCTGCATGCAATTTGCAATTAACTGGATTTATCAGACACACTAAAGATAAAACATTTTAAGTTGGCCAAATCGCTAAGTTACTGTTCTCCATTAGAGAGAGGAAAATATGACACAGATCGATACAAGAACGTTCTTCTTTGATAAAAAAATAAGTACAAATAGTTTAGTATTAAAATAATTTTGAAAATTATTAGCCCCAACCATTCCATTATTTGGTGTTAATCATCACCGCTGACAATTTACATTATTCAAGCAGATTTGTCAGACCCACTAGATATAAAATTTGGCTAAGTCGTACGTTACTATTCTAAATATGAGTAGCGCAAAGTACTGTACAGACAATAAAAGGGACCGGGATATAATAAAACAATTACCCGACAAATATTTTAGTATTTTTTTTTTTTAAAAACAGGACGGATTAGTACCAGGAGATTTTTTAGTGACATTTATTCTCAATTTGCCAGGCTTGAACTGTTTCAACGATCTATTAGGGCCCCCCAAACTTGGAATGGGGTGGTAATTTGACAGGGGGTTACATAATAAGCCTTTGTTTCAACAACTAGTGAACCGTATCAAAACAAAACTTGAACAGATGTACGAAACAAGGTCGTCATTCAGAATCTGTTATAAATTTGAATAATTCTCAGTAATTTTGAAATTATAGCACCGACTGCGAGGATTGCATTTTTTTGGGACACCCTGTATATTCTTTATGGAACATTTCTGTTTATGAAAGCCAGTAAGTCTCAATTCTCAATGCATAGATCAATAAGTTTAATTCATCAGTGTAATGTAGAAAATACATCTAATGGTTTTTGGGTATGATTTACGACACTCAAGATATGTAAACGTTAGTTCATGTTAATGCATATCTTCCTGAACTGTGTCCTTGGTGGGCGAGTATAGATTATATATATAACTATGAGCCAATACAGTTTCAATTCCTTTTGGCACATTTCAGTAAATTTCATTCACAAGTGTATTTTAGAAAATTCACCCCTATATTCGAGTATGATTTATGACACCCAGAACATGAAGTGAAATCATGTCAATGTATATGCACGTGCACCTTGCTGAACAGTATCTTTGGTAGACGAGCATATTGTATAGCTCATAATGTCTGTGCAAATTCTTATCACTAGAACAGGCATCAATTGTCAGTTTGATCAAAATACTTCTTGGCCACCAAATGAACAACATCCAACACGGTAATCTACTGGTAAAAACAATCGTAGTCAAATTCAGCTACTTTGCAAAATGCCGGCCCCTATGACGTCACGAGTAAACGTTACTACTGTTGTGACAATCTCTAGGCTTATTCTCTGATGTCCAAGGACCCAAGTGATAAAATAGCAGACGTGATCTACGTACGCTGTGATAGCCATAACATTTGAAAGGTAGCCTCATGTCAAACCTACACTAGCTTATTTCTCAGCGGAATAGCAATAATAGAGAGGTAAAGCTCTTTTTCCTTGATTAAGTAACCAATGTTCTCTCCTTGTCTGAAGGGGTTACACTAGGGGAATCTTTTATCGCCTATACCACTAACTAAAAGTAGCACAGTCACATTACTACACAAGGCACCACTTCATTGCTCCTAATCACATGTTATTTGTGGGGAGCCCTCAAAAACATTAATTTTAAATGCCTATGTCAAAATTTAGGATACTTTCCCCGCTCCCGTGTGCTAATGCTGAAGCAAAGGGTTCGTATGATAGTCAAATCCTCAACTCTTTGTAGGTAAGTCGGGTGGGGTTGAAGCCAGGAATCACAGAAAAAACCTATGTGATTTATTAAGCAATATCAATCAAAATCTGAGCAGTTTTGTGCAGATATCGAAGGAAGTTGTTCAAACCCTTTCAAAAAATCCACGGATCGTCCTGTGTATTTTAAAGGTCCTGTAATTTTAATCTTTCAATATAACTAAGACGACATTATCACTCTACCGGCCTCATAAATATTAATTATATGGTCACGACATTTCATTGGTCAATTCCATAGACTCGTTGATATTTCGTCTAACTTTCCTGCTTGCGCGCATTACGCAGACGCGAGAAAAAGTGAACCACCAAATAATTATACAACCGAACCTTTTTTAAATATATCTCATATCATTTCCATATAAAAAGGTACGGTTTGATATGACCCTGTGTTCTGTGAGTCGAAGTGCTTGATCATCACAGGTCAAAATGTCATCAAGAGAGGTTTGCTCTTGGATACTGTCCGATGCAAAAATGGAAGCAAATATTGATGGCGAGGTCGTCAAACAATGTAACAGCTCAATGAAACCAGTGATTTTCTGCGCTGTTTCTTAGAAGTTGGTACCAAAAACGACGGATTCTATGTCCAGAAGTTAATGCAGACGATACGTTATACGACCAGCAAAACACGGTCATAAAGCTAAGGCAGATTGATATTGCCCATGATACCAAAGTTCAGAACGCAGATGAAAATAATGATAGTGAAACTAGAAATCGAAGGCAACGTTGCCGATAACCCAACTTCAGAACTCAAACACCGGTTAATCGCCGGTTATACCGGGTTCTTTTTGGTAGTAAGCGGATTCTATTGTTCAGAACAATGAAACCGTTCAACCGTCGTGAACCGCCAGCCAATAGCCGGGTAAGTTTTGTAGCCGCCTCTAGTGCTTATTTGTTTTTGTAGGTTGGTTTATTTTGTACTTTGATAGCACTACAAACTTACCAACGCCCCAACTACGTATTTTATTTTAATACTACAATAACAATGTACAAATATAATTTGGATTGGTAAACTAGTTGTAACCTGTTCTTCAAACGACACGGTTTTAGGGAAGGTGCTTGAGTGTATATGAATGAGACATGGGGAGACTTGTCATAATTATAAAAAGCTATAAACTAATTACTTTCCCAAATCCTCCAAAAATCTCCGTATCCACTTAAAATGAGGTGTGCTAATAACAATATGCCGTAAGGAGGCAATGCATAGGAAAATCCAATTATTTCATGAGTATTGAATTTCACTCTTTAAGGACATTTCATATTTTCTTGTCTCACGTTTTTATGAAACTATATGAAATCTCTTTTTTATGTATGTAATATATCTCTGGTCATTTTGTGTTTGGTGGTTCTAGGATTTGAACATGGCAGTATTTTACTTATTAACTTGCAACATCAAACGATATTTTTTTTAACTGACACTCGCGTTGGTGGACAAGCGGAGCAAGGGACCCACACTAATTATCTAATCAACGGGGTGATGGATTTTAAATATTTTTCAAAAAGATGCGTATCCAAAAGTTAGACAAATACAAGGAAATGAATCGGACAAAATATATTGTCGGTCGTTAAACTGACAAAATCGAATTTAAGTGTTAATGTTACCTTTACTACATGCTTTACACATGTGGTTCAATTTCTGCCCTTAATTGTCCTCAAACCATGATGCTAATTGTGATGTTGATTAGTTTAAACAACAAAATCTTTCAAATATTACACGTCTCACCAACTTAAATCCAAATCAATAAAGCAACAGAAATCTTGCGCAGCAATTGTAAGTTTCATAGAAATGAAATTATTGCGATTTGTAAGCTTCGACGCGCTCGCAAAACCTTGGTAAAGTCCTGAGAACACCCGCGGGAGACATATGAATTGGCTACTTACAAAAGACCAATCATTTATTTACACGAATACTGTGTATACGTCTAATGGAGTTCAGTTAGTTGAGACAGAGATTGCTAGGAATGAATCTTTCACTCTTAATTCACACATAAATGCCGTTGTGAAGGGAGATTTATTAGACTTTCGGACGTTATTCTCAAAGCAATATAAAAGGGTCATAACTTAAATGCACATTTAATATTTTGCCTTGAATACAGGAGACTGTAATCAAATCTGTACAAGCAATCTTGAAGTTAATGCGAAACCACTTTGAGACCATCGTCTTTATCTCGACAAATTATTAGATGGACCTTTACGTCGGATATTCATAAAACTCAACAGGTTAGCCGTCACACCTTACCTAATAAAACAATGGTGGCGTTGAAAAGAGTCGTGCTTGCAATTGGCGACTGTTCCTTTCATAAACAACTACACTACCTCTAATTTAAAAACAGTACTAAAACCAATCCAAAGTATTAATATTAATGCAGATTTGCAAAATTTACATACAAACTGTATAGGAACATATAATAATTATAAACATGAACGTCTACATGCGTTGAAAAACTTCCCACTGGTAATTTTAAAATGCTATTTGCAAGATATGAATCACCTCTGGCTACCTATTATCAAAGCAGTGCATCAGTTGTTTCTTTGACCCGTTCGATATATACCATTATCATTCACAATTATTTTCTTGGTTTCATTTGCAAAAAAACCTATTACAATTTGTAATCGATTTTTCTCTGGTTTTCTACTATTACTTTTTGCTTAATTTCTTCATCCATCTGGTCGTATTCTCTGCGTTTTATCCTCCAAAGAGCTATTACCACATAAAACAATCTATTATAATTTCTCAGAGGAAATAGAGATTAATTAATTACAATTCCCAGAAAGAGGTTAAACCTTTCTATAACTTGAGGCGCGAACAATAATTGTTTTATGCATGCATTTCGGCTAAGAAGAAAGAACGTTTCGGGATATTATACAATTGGATCTTTGATAATCTCTTAACTCTGAACCTATTCCGCCGGCAAGATTTGAACAGCTTTATGTGCAGCCTTTAAGTGCGTGAACTGCATTAGCGGAATTAATGTTCAATGTTAGAAAGGTTACTCTGGCCTTTTGTATGCGCACACATTAAAGAGCTCAATACGGTTGACATGTAAAAAGTCGGTATTGTGGAAAGCCTGTTATCGAAGTAGCTCGAAGTTTGCCTCATAAATAATTCAATATTAAGCACATTCTGCCTAGAAAGCCAACTCCCACTCCTCCATGTCTATGCTTAAATTGCGCCGTAAGATCTATTTGCATAGACAACATTGAATGAGGTCCGTATATCAGAACGGAGTTTGAATGTAATTTTGCTCCAACATACCTTGTTTATCACCAAGCGAAGGAATCCTCAACAGTAAAACACTAAAAATAAGGTGTTTGCATAGGAGGTCAATAGTTTAACTTGGCCAGGCCTGTATGCGGAGAATACAAAAGAATCACCTGCAGAAATATCGGAAATGTGCAGGTGAACCTCAAGGGGGTGAAGCCCATTCAAAACCAGTCGTCCGTGCTGGGCGCTGACATCTTGAATATTGCACGGAATAATTATTAGTTTGGGTGCTTGTATACACACATAATGTCAATTCGATACAAACAATCCGGCAAAATATCAGTTGTTGGATGTTGGGTGCTATTGGGTGGTTAAATTTTGTCCTACCCATGGCCACACAACGAATGAAATGACACGTCAGTCGTCTTGATTTAAATAAACCGCCTCAATGAATACATCTTTTCACCTAAGCGCGCCTAAGCACCTAAGCGAGTGAGTATCTGAGCACAATGATCCAGGTACACTATTATTAAACCTGGCCACCTCTAACACATACATCAATTTGTATCACTACCGATTAGTGTATATGCAAAGCGGCACCCACAGTATGTGGAAGAAGCGAAGGCAGCCATTGCTTTCTATTGTTGGTACTCTATGTTTTCTTTGTGGTCGGCAAAACATGCGAGACGATGAATTTCTAAAGATGACGTAACGTTTTGCCTCTCTATCTATATAAAACCTCTTTGGTGAACCTCCTGCATGTATTGTTGTGTATCTTTGCATGCTCGGATGATCTGAAGGGCAAACAAAAGTCCATACAGCATAATTTATCTTGCGTGAAGAGACCCTATGCTGGCAGAAATATGACAAAATATTTGGCTGTTCTTTTTTAGTTCCTGTTGTTTTTAAACGTTTTTCAGTAACACTAATGTACGCTATACACAGACAAAAATGCTTCCATAGGGCTGAACATAACGTTGCCAGTACACACTTTTCTCTTGACCATTACATTAGCTTGTTGGAGACTTGACAATGTTTAGCATGTTCAGGAACGAAAAGCAAATGACAAGCAAATCATGAAGCCAGTAATGTGTGTTTCCTGGAGGAATATAAACAGTTTCCTGATTTTATTGTTATATGAACGATTATGCCTCAAAAAGGCCCCAACTTGGAAATTCCAAAATCCGATAAAATTATCAAAATGTTTAATAAAACATAGACCTTTATCTGTACCAAAAAATTGGAGGTTCCAAATTTTAATGATTAAAGTCGTTATTTCAAGGGATGTAGATGATCTTCAGCCAAATCACTTGGAATTTGATTTGGGTATGTGTGTTGTGTGTGTGTGTGTGGGGGGGGGGGGTGCGAACTGCGGTTGTTGGGTGCGGGTATGGGAATTTTATGGGTATGATATGTGTGTAGGTGTGGTTGTGTGTGTGTGTGTGTGTGTGTGTGTGTGTGTGTGTGTGTGTGTGTGTGTGTGTGTGTGTGTGTGTGTGTGTGTGTGTGTGTGTGTGTGTGTGTGTGTGTGTGTGTGTGTGTGTGTGTGTGTGTGTGTGTGTGTGTGTGTGTGTGTGTGTGTGTGTGTGTGTGTGTGTGTGTGTGTGTGTGTGTGTGTGTGTGTGTGTATATGGATATGTGTCAAAAGAATTGAAACAGGTCCCCAAGCTCGTGATCCGACCTAACAACACCCTCATGAATATTATCTGAAATCATTGTTTGTGTGCTCGCCCCGGATGGTAATCCTCTCTGCTGACCCACGCTCTACTTTCCAATCCTTTCAAACGGATGTATGTCTATCATTAATCACACATGCGTAAAATGCATGAATGACAATACATGGCAGGAATATCTGAGAGAATGATTTGGGGGGACCTGATGAGAACAAATATAACAGGACTAGAACATAACTGCAAAACAAGATTAAGTGACGACAATCTTGTAATTTGTATGTTTGAATTGAATCATTTTCCGGCCACTGCCTTAGGGAACGAATCTGAAGTGAAACAACAGCATTGGAAGGAATTTGATTAAAATATTTATCCACATCAGGCATACTTAACGCATCGTTGCAGCTCTATGAAATCGTGCATAAAATGGATGGTCGCAGTGGATAAAGGTATAGCGGTATGTGTTGCTCCTGTTCGTCAACGTTCAAACACTACTGAATGTATTCTTTTAGCAATTTAACCCCGTGTGCACTAGTTGCAGTCCATCCCCGTGTTTCATTGTGCTAATTACCTTATCTATAATTTTCAATAACCAATTGAAATGAGCTTTTCAAGCTCTTAGCCCTCTTCAGACCTACAACCTTTCTTACTTTGTTGCTGAGGGCTGAAGATAGCACATAAGTTCTATATTGTGACCAAGCAGCAGGTGGGTTAAGAATTATCTATTGCTGGTCCTTTCTGCAATAGATTGTCAGTGGTTGATAGTTCGAATTCAAGGAATATTATCGTAAATTATGAAGCGCTTACAAAAATTCAACTCCCTGACCCTACTGTTCATTCAATTAGTCTTTTGTTGATTTTTTTCCAATACAAGAAAAAAACACATTTTTAGGTGAAAATTGGCCAAAATCACTAAAAAAGGCATTTTTCTCCAATATCATATCGATATGGGATATTCCATTGGTGGTTTTCGCATGTAAAAATTTTTCATCAAGAATAAATTTTGGGGTAAAAAATATGTAAATCATGAAAAAAAAAACTTTCCAACTCAAAATATCATGTTACCGTCACTTGGAAATTGGAATGTACTTAATAAAAGCATTGTCCATCGGGGAGAACCATTGTAATTTTGAGTTAGGAACTAGGAGCCCCCCCCCCCCCCTGTCCATATCCGGAAATGTTTCCTCAGCTATGATGCAAAATGGTCATTGTTTGTAAGAATAATTGGTTTGACAATTGTGGACAGAACCAAAATATGTCATTGCAAAGGATTTCCATTCATCGGGTTAGTGCAGAAGTCTAATGAATGAAGGTACAATCTTGGTCATATTGTAGGGGATCTTTTTTGTTTTTAAACCTCAAAATTAAATTGCCATATAAAAAATTAAAGAGTACAAATCATGTCCCTGATACCTTTTACTCCTACATTGAGCATCTCGCAGTCGTTATGAACATAGAATCATTTACTGCGTTTCCCCTTTAAAACGTATATACGTGAGATTTCAAATTTAACATTATCAATCTAAATCTTGAGCATAAATTGTTATTTCTAAACGTTAATTGACATTATTAAAGAAATCAAACAAAATGTCGAATGTGCAAGCCGTTTATCTCGTTTAGTGCAAAAGTCGCATTACATCACCACACGCTCTCTATACCAGGACAAGCGGTTTGTTTGCACTTATGAAATCTTGGGTTTTTGGTTTTGCAAGGCTTATTATTTAGGAAAGGCATTCCAAATACCGATCAATGTTGTTTTACATTTTATATTTTACATGACTTATTATCTAATTACTTCGGAAATATCCGTAGTAAGAATTCTTATGGTTTATGGTTTATACAGCTTTATCGTAGTGTCTTTGGAACATCTGTGTATGAATAAAAAGTTCAACGCGGCACGTAGGACTTTCTCAGACTACGTTTTGCGATCCTCATTGTAGAAATACGACTTCTTGGAATACTGTAATACCCGAAAGGTCAGAAAAGGAGGTATGCTTACGACATCTTCATTATAAACTTGAAAAAAAATTGATTTCTATGTTAGTAATTATATCTTAACCAAAACTATTTTTTAAAGAATGGCGTATACGACTTTAATGCGCTTACCCAATAAAGTCTAACATTGGCAACATAAAATATTTAAAATTGTATATTCTCAAACGCATTAACCGTCACGAGTTGCAATTTGGTACGTTTGTTATAAACCCTTGAATTCTACGGTGTATGAATTTTCTATCATGTAAACACAGCCAGGATGATTAACTGTCAGGCAATAAAGCAGTGACATTTTAAAAACCACGAATCTATTTGAAGAACATTTAGGGAAAGATAGAAAGTTAACAGAATGAGATGACCAGCTGGTGAACCTGCATAATTATAAATCTAAGTTTAAAAACTGAGTATGTTTCCAATATTTTTTCATAAATGTTACTATAAGCAATCCGGTTGTAAATCATTGAAATAACACCAATATTGCGTCCATTGCATGATGGGATCTCTTGGCAAGCCTTTTCAGAAATCCACGAGAACGTTAGAGAAAATTTATAACACACAATTTCTTCAAAGAGCGATGAACGCCTGTAACTGTTGGAAATTACAGTAACGCCAGGCCATCGCCCAAGGTTACCGAAAAGTATAGATGACTGATCAGTAAAAAAAGAAGCACTCAAATTATGCCATCTTTTAATTATGTTAGTTCTTAAATTTCAATGTCGTTACACCACACATTTTGGCTATTTTCCTAATGAAACTATCGAACAGGCAGCTTCTATCGACTGTCATTTCAGCGGAAGCAAGTAGAACGACGAATGGCATTGCTTCAATCGTAGTGTTCATGAGCTATCACTTAAGAAAATTGAATGAAATTGATGAAATTTTATAACAAATTTGATGATAGTGTTGCTGCCTTGAAAATTAACCTGTAGCAGGATGTGTACAACTCACTCTATAGCCCCATAAATGCGTCAATCATATGAATAAACGATCAGTGTTGAAAAGGTTTCATTACCCGTCTATGTTCAATTATTGAATAATTCAACAGGTTATGCACATAATAGAGATATTAATCTTTACATTAGCCTTGGTACATTTCAAAGAGTAAATTCAATGACGATAACACTCCTACAGAATTGACAATTTCATCTGGAAACTTAAACATTTACGTCATATTAAAATTGATATTCCGAATGCACCAACACCATTACTTCAGACGAGACACGGCAACATGGAAGGTTGGTTTCTGGGAGGAGATGTGAGGTACGCAGGATGTTTAGGTAATTGCGTATCATCTACCAGAACAGAGAAAGATTTACTTAAACGGAGTCGTATTGACATACCTCTGAACAAATGAAGTATACAGTTTTAGGAAACAACATTTTGCAGTAACCACATCAATGATCGAAATGATAATAAACAACATTGCTTTGGAGTGAATATGACTGAGAATACGTTTGTCTTACTAGATTTTACTGCTGTCTAGACCAGCTCTACTAGGTACGCAGGATGTTTGGGTAATTGCGTATCATCTACCAGAACAGAGAAAGATTTTCTTAAACAGAATCGCATTGACATACCCCTGAACAAATGAAGTACACAGTTTTAGGAAACAACATTTTGCAGTCACCACATTAATGATCGAAGTGATAATAAACAACATTGCTTTGGAGTGAATATGACTGAGAATACTTTTGTCTTACTAGATTTTACTGCTGTCTGGACTAGCTCTCTTTTATGTTAAGGTTTTCATAGAACAACAAATAGGGGGAAACAAATTCCAAGGCCAGGTTTGTTTTATGCATGGTTGGTACAAACCAATGATTACAATTTTTCACCAGATCATATCTTAAAATCCTGCCAATCAAAATGAACCAAAATTACACACAGGATTAATTCAATACTCTACTCTTAAACATGTTGTTGACCAAGCAGTTGTAAAACTGACACAACAGTGAAATGCGCTAACATAGAAGCATTTGCTGTATCAGATGTCATGGGCCTGGAAATTTCAGCAAGGTAGAGCTGTTAAGCATAATGAAATGATGGTGATGTAACTTCCATTCTGTCGTTCGTTCGTGTTCACAAGTCATTCGTAATGTTGTGGTGGTTTGTCGGATTGTTCAATGTGTAGCTGATCCGGGGCCGCGTGTATCTATGATACGGACGCTCCCAACATGGCCGCGTTTGTTTTTGAAACGTGGCGGATTGGGAACAGTGCAGGGGTTTACCCACCCTAAACTTATCGCACTGACTGCGATTTACATATACAGTTGTGACGCTCTGTACACGGGATCGACGGCTCCTGACTTCTTAAACGCCCCTCCGAAGGGACGGGGATGCTTCCTGATTCACTTTGCCCATCAAGTGAACCATGAGGGAGAGCGGTATTCTGTATTTAACTTCTAATAGCGTCTGTTATACAGATTAAATCCAGAATTGAGCACCCGAGTGAATCCCAGAAAGTGGCCCCCACCGGGATCGAAACCGGGATTTTGTTTTGGTTGGTATATTTGCGCCATAGGCAAGCACCCTAACCACTAGACCACGCTTCTCCCACCTTCCATTCATATTGTGGTCCACCATGTGCTTGGAAGTATTCAGTGATGTTCCCAGGTTTTAATGTGTCTTGGGGGAGATGTTTCCACCCTTCCGGGGCTGCTGTGAGGTGTGCCAACATTAACAGCGCGAATCTGCTTGCCGACACCAACTCGTTCAAGCTATTCACAGTTGCTCAATGGATCAAGTTTCGGGGAGCAAGAGAACCATGGTAACACTCAGTGTTTGCTCGTCTAGGAACGTGTTGTTAAGCTGAGCCAGGGGCCTGGCATTGTCATTGAACTGTTGACATCGATGTCAGCGCAATTTTTACTCCTGTGTCCACTGGTGCCAACTGCGTCGTCATGAATGTTTTTAGAGTAGAGTATCGAAGTAATCCGTGTGGCCATTTTGGTCATTTTGATGGGCAGGATTTTAAGATTGACCTGGGAAAAATTAAAAAGTTTCCTTTTGTGTTCAGTTTACTTCCATTAATTCTAATACCGATGATGCTCGCTTTCACAGACACTCGTATTCCGCATGAAAGCGGATCTAGAATCCAAAAGACAGGGGAACTCATGCCATTGATAATATACAAGGAGAATCCTCAAAAGACAAGCCAGGCCTATCCAAATTCGATTAGCTAATTTGCATGCGACTGTTATTCTTGCGCAATTAAATCGAAAATTTCGATTTCACGTCGCGATGTTAACAAGACAGAAACTTTGGCAAGCTGTAATCTGATTGACTATTTTGCGTTTTTACTTTTAGTATATTACCGATACGATTTTTAAGTCTGAACATTTTCATTTAAAAGAAATAAAATAAACTGGTTGTTTAGACTGAAGATTGAAGATAATTATTTGCAGTGAGACAGCAGGTCACACTGGCATGTTTTATTTCAATTTTCCCATTTTTAAAAATTAAGTAATCACTTAGATGTTATATATAGCGTGGCCATCGGTCATAAAAAGCCTTTATTTAAATTTCAAGATTTGTCATCCAGGAGTGTGAGATGATTTTGTGGCAGACAGATCAATAACATGAAGGAATTCCGAGCGGGGGTACTTTGAAAGCTAAGAGTATATTTGTAGTAGTAAGATTGGGTGGCATTAATGCGGATTCAACAGCTGAAAAGAAAGAAAGGTAAGAAAGAACATTTAAGAACGTGAAAGCCTCAATAAGATATGCCCTTAGGTCTATTACGCCCCTCAGGACAGGTCTACAACACCTTAGTTTCACGAAATGTATTAGACCTCAACGGAAACAAGGCAGGAGTTAAGGCCAGCACGGATAACGGAAACCGGAACCCACGCCAGGAAACGTATAGCTAAGCTTGTAAGAACGGGAAAGGAGAAGGTTTGAAAAGACGAGAGGAAAGACAAGAAAGGGAAAAGAAAGAAAGAAAGCAAAGCTGTATGTAAGGTAAAAAAGAAATAGTAGAAAGTAAGAAGAGATAAGAAAGAAAGAAGAAAGTAAAACAAAGAAAGTAAGAAAGTAAAGAAGGGAAAGAGAAAGACAGAAGTAAAAAAAGGAAAAGTAAAGAAAGTAAGAAAGAAAGCAAGAACGAAGAAAGAAGAACGAAAGAAAGAAAAAGAAACCGAAAAACAAGACAGTAAGGAAAGAAAAGAAAGATAGAGAACATTTTTCTGTCATCGTTATCGTGTTTTTATTTGTTTTGTTTTAGAGTTTGTTTTATTTTATGTGATTGTATAATACGAAGCAAAATGCCTTGTTGTTTCATGCAGTGTAGTTTCATGTTTTAAACAACGTTTTTTCTAATCTTATGGCAAACTCCAGCTCTAATACACTTGCAGAATACTTTCCCGCTTTGCCTTTGTAATTTGACCCGACTGATGTACTCCAATTTTCAATGAATTGGTTTCTGGATGAAAAAATCAGAGATTCTTGGGAATGAACGGGGGGTTAATTCCATTGCTTTCTTCTGGAATTATTGAAAATACTAGTACTAAGTTTATAGCCATGGTGGCACGTCGCATTATAATGAAGGGTTAGGGCGCGGTTTACTGGAATGTTACGTTTAAATCGGTATTTGATCTAGTGATACACTATATATTCAATACGATTAAAAGTGTATTTTGATCCCAGCACCGTTGGAACATCTCCATTTCAAGAAAGCCATGTAAGTCTCAATTTCCATGGCACCGTTTAATACTAATTCACCAGGTGTAAATTTGAAAATACATACTTATGTTTTTGGATATGATTTTACGAACGCTCAACATATGTAAAAGTTATTTCGTGTGAATGCCTACACATGTCGAACATCATGAACTGTGTCCTTGGTGGGCGAGCAGATTGTAGATCATATCCACTATGAGACAAAACCGTTTCCTTTTGAAACCCATTCAGTAAATTTTATGCACAAGTGTATTTTCGACAATTCTATATTGAGTCATGATTATGACACCCAGAACATGGGTGAAAATCATGTAATGCATATCATTATACAGTGCTGCTTACTGAACGTGTCTGATCTTTTGATCAGATTGCTATTGCGCGTATTTAGCCTACAGGGCTGTAATGGTGTGAAAATTTTACAATTAGAACAGGCCATCAATTGTTGGCTGATAATGTGTGTGAAAATTTCTTATCAATAGAACAGGCATCAATTGTCAGTTGACTATTGGTCAAAACACTGGTGCCACCAAATGAACAACGCCCAACAGGCATCAATTGCCAGTTGACTATTGGTCAAAACACTTGGTGGCCACCAAATGAACAACGTTCAAAACAATAATCTATTGGTATAAATAATCAGAGCAAATTCAGTACTGCCAAAATGCCGGCCCAATGACCGTCAGAGCGAAACGTTACTACTGTTGTGACAAGCTCTAGGATTATTCTTGCATTCCAAGGACACAAGTGATAAAATAGCAGACGTGATCTACGTGCGCTGTGATAGTAACTTATAACATGTGAAAGATAGCCTCTTGTCAAACCTACACTAGCTTATTGCTCAGCGGGGAATAGCGATGTAGAGAGGGTAAAGCTCCTTTTCCCGTGATTAGTAAACCAAAGTTCTCTCCTTGTCTGAAGGGTTCACTAGGGAATCATTTTATCGTCGCCTATACCACTAACCTAAAGTAGCACAGTCCTATTACTACACAGGCACCACTTATTGATCCTACTCCCATGTTATTTGTGTGGAGCCCTCAAACATTAATTGGTGTAAAAGCCGATATGTCAAAATTTAAGGAGACCCGCGTTCCCCCGCCCGGGCTAATGCTAGCAACGGGTTCGCGTATGATAGTCAATCTCAACCTGTTGGAAGGTAACGTCAGGAGTGGCTCAAATGCTTGCGTAAGAAAGTAGGGGGGTAACAGACAAGTCAGGTCCCATTGAATGCAATGGACGTTTACCTTCTGTGCCCCCCTACTCGGAACTCCGCATTTAAGACAGTCAAACTATCCTTATTTTAATCATATGAACTCAACCAATATTGCAAAAACCATTTTTTATCCAATCGGAGCAACTTTAAATTGACCCCGGTAAAACTGAAGTTGACCCTTATTATTGATTTTTGCTGTTTTTAGCCTATAACGCTGAAACTTTAGGCTGTACACAAACTATCCTTTTTCTGAATCCTTGAGGTTAGACACTAACATGGTGCGCTTTTCAACATTATTGGAATGAATTTACAAATGTGACCCCTGTACAAACTTTGTTTTGCCCCATCTCCTTAAGGCAAAAACCACTTGCGGCACTTAAGAATCACGTTTTCAGGTTTCCGGTCAGTCTGTCACATATTTAATCACATCAACCCGTTTGTACTTGAGATGTGGTACAAATAGTGTGCTAGCTCCAGGGCTAATGGGTTAAAAGCCGAGTTTGGGCAAATGCAAGTGTATATGACATAACTGAGTCCAGGTATATCAGGCAGTGTTCAATAATTATAACCGAGTCCCAGATCCCAGACAGTTCAAACGTAACTGAGTTATATGTAGATCAAGCCAGTTTTCAATTCAGGGGTTTTTTACAACAACACCTACCTTGCATTTGCAATGCTCCAACACTTATATCCTATAGCCTCCTTCAGGAGGCCACAAATTCTTTTCCTTGCTTAGCACATCTGCAGGGCCTTTTTGTTTTTGGATCATAATCTTCAAGGACCCCAATTAACATTGCCTTTCTTCTTTCTTCTTTCAAACCATATACTAGGGACTTCATAATTACTGATGCGTCTCTAAATGGGACCTGGACTCCACAGTACTGTTGGTAGTAGGAGTGGCCTGCGCAGGAAGTTTTCCTACTTTAATTGAGGTACATCTCTCAAATTCACGGCTTGAGTCCATTCCTTGTAAATTCCGCAAAACGCAGTCGACAAATGTCTTCAGGGTTGTGGATAGTTTGAGCACTTGACCAAGATTGTAGCCGCGACATCTGTATTGGCTTTACGTGTGCTTGGACTGTGTCAATTCTTGTTTTTTAGTTTGTGGACAGCATTCAGGGCTGCAATGTTTCTTGACTACATGGTACATGTAGTTGCGTCATACCAACGCAGCATATGGAGTGCGGAAAGACACTTTGTAAGCTCATCACCTAGCGGCATGAAGATACCGTGTAGTGATAATATTGACCTTTGCACTCCTGCGTTGCAAAAAAAGAGCTCTTTGAGGCCAATATCTCTCCAATTAGTACTAGTATAACAGACACACAAAGACACCCGCGTCCCCTGATATAAGCGTTGTGGATGTAGGTTCTAAACGTTGACTTAAAATGTCTTGCATATCGGAATAATTATTATCCTGTCACAGCTTTCTCCACCTTGCAGTTAAGCGAAGGGATTGGAAAAGTACACCCAGGTGATACCCTCCATGCCTGTTGTGATATTCCAAGGTATAGAAGTTTGTTGCCTTAGTAATTGGAAGTGAGCCACTCAATCAATGACAATGGAAAACTGTTGAGGAGCTACTCCAGCACAAGATCACCAATTCTGCATTCCTCTTGGTTAGCGATAATGGTTACTTGAGCTTGTGAGGTTGTAACCACTAATCGATAAATGAGGACCAGAAACCTTCCCACAAACCCACAAAGACATTCCATGACATTTTCTAGACATATGGTCAACAAAGCTGGGCACAATTGTGGTGCGATCCATGTTATTTTTTATACATACAGAGAGGACAGCATCAAGAATGAAGAAAGAAGAAGAACAAGAAAGCCAATTTGAAACAAAATGTTTTTTCTTGATGTGATTTCACCAAACAAAAATGTCCCAGTGGAATTAAAGAACTTTTTGTGATCATTCATCAGCAATGTGATCATTCATCAGCAAAACCGCTTCAGACATTCTATGTTCAGTAGCTCAGTACCAATAACCAAAGCAAAAACTTCTATACCTTGCTATGGTGTACGTTTTAGATCACTGTTAAAGACCTACATCCATAATGCTATCATCAGGTGACACATATGTCTTTGTGTGTCTCTTATACCACAACACAGTTAATTGGAAAAATCTTGGCCTCAAAAAGCTCTGGCTTGTTCGCAACTCAAGAGTGAAAAGATCGGTATCTGCGTGGCGCGGGGAGACAAGCTTATAGCGACTACAAACCTGCAGCCCTAAACGCTACCTGCAAACAAGAAAATTCTTCTCTGATCAAGAATTTTGACATCGTGTCCCAGGTAACAGAAAGTACAATACATGGTGGAAACATTCTTGGTCAAGTGCCCCAAACCATCAACAGACCTGAAGACGTTTAATGACCTGAATTTTGCTGCATTTTATAGCAATGACCACAAGGTGAACTTTGAGAGAACAGCTTAAATCTCAACATATATAAGAAAATATCACTACATCAACTGTGGGTCCAAGGCCAATTAAGAGACGCATCCATAATTATTAATTCCTAGTCTTATGGTTTGAAAGCAGGGGCAATTTGCTAGTCCCTGATTGTGATCTCAAAACCCGAAGGCCTGCAAGATCCCTGCAAAAATTTGCGTCCTTGGCTATGATCAAGTGTGTCAAGTACTACAAAATGTAAGGCAGTTGATTGTTGTACTGAAAGAACATTGCCTGATGTACCTGGACTCGGTTATATTATGAGCACTACCTGATATACCTGGATCGGTTATGAACACTGTCTGATACACCTTGAATTTGTGGTACACATTCTAGTTTGTTTCTTGGATTCATATTAGCCTAGAAAAGAGAGAAGAGGGCCTGGCTAAGACACGTACTGTACGCACATGATGATAACCCCAACTGTTATGAATGATATATGGTATTGTTAATATTTTGTTAGTTGTACGGCAATTTTAAGATGATAGCGGTACTATTATATAATGTCAATTTCTATTGTGTTTTCACTTTTCAAGTAGCCTTAATAGAGCGCCATTTTGAATTTAAGTATTATCACAAATATTAACTGTCAGATATAATTTTATGTGGTCATTGAGATATTATTAATTAATTGTTTGATACGCTGGAGATGCTGGATTTGATTTATGGCAAATAAGAGACAATATATTGCCAATTTTGTAGATTTTAAATGTTTTGGCGGCCATTTTGGCTGCCATCTTGGATTTGAAACATGTTAACAATATTAAAATACAATTTTTAAAAGATTTCTGTGTTACTTTATCTTAATATACCATTGTATCAACAAAAACTCAATTATTTCGTTTATTCTAAGCGACCTTAAGAATCCTAGTAGGCTATTTAATTGCTTTTTGGCGGCCATTTTGAATTTGGCGAAAATCAGGTCTTTTGCCCCGGATATCAATTTTGGCACATATCACAAGTTGTTCCTAGGGTTCATATTAGTCTAAAACAGTTGAGTTATCCTCTTCTAAATTAAGTGCATACATATCTTAGCTAGCTCCTCTACTAATACAAACAGTATAGGAACATATAATAATTATAAACATGAACGTCTACATGCGTTGAAAAACTTCTCACTGGTAATTTTAAAATGCTATTTGCAAGATATGAATCACCTCTGGGTTACTTATTATATTATCAAAGCAGTGCATCAGTTGTTTCTTTGACCCGTTCGATATATACCATTATCATTCACAATTTTCTTGGTTTCATTTGCCAAAAAACCTATTACAATTTGTAATCGATTTTTCTCTGGTTTTCTGATATTACTTTTTGCTTAATTTCTTCATCCACCTGGCCGTATTCTTTGCGTTTCATCCTCCAAAGAGCTATTACCACATAAAACAATTTATTATAATTTCTCAGAGGAAATGGAGATTAATTACAATTCCCAGAAAGAGGTTAAACCTTTCTATAACTTGAGGCGCGAACAATAATTGTTTTATGCATGCAATTTCGGCTAAGAAGAAAGAACGTTTCGGAATATTATACAATTGGATCTATGATAATCTCAAAACTCGGAACCTATTCCGCCGGCAAGATTTGAACAGCTTTATGTGTAGCCTTTAAGTGCGTGAATTGCATTAGCGGAATTAATGTTCAATGTTAGAAAGGTTACTCTGCCCTTTTGTATGCGCACACATTAAAGAGCTCAATACGCTAGTCGAGTAAAAAGTCGGTATTGTGGAAAGCCTGTTATCGAAGTAGCTCGAAGTTTGCCTCATAAATAATTCAATATTAAGCACATTCTGCCTAGAAGGCAACTCCCACTCCTCCATGCCTATGCTTAAATAGCGCCGTAAGATCTGTTTACATAGACAACATTGATTGAGGTCCGTAAATCACAAGGTAGTTTGAATGTAATTTTGCACCAACATTATCAACATGCGAAGGAATGCTCAACCATTATCACCAAGCGAAGGAATTTTCAAAACTAAAAGAAATAGGGTATTGCATAGGAGGTCAATAGGTTAACTCGTATGCAGAGAATACAAACGAATTACCTGCAGAAATATCTGAAATTTTCAGGTGAACAAGGTGCATGTATTGTGTTTTTCGCATGCTTGGGTGATCTGGATGGTAAACGGTTCATTCAGCCTAATTTACCTTCCGCGAGGAGACCCTATATGCTGGCAGAATCTGAAACAGTATTTTGCTGTTCTTTTGTAGTACCTGTTGTTTTAAAACATTTTTGCAGTATGTGGGCTATCTACACAAGACTTACACAGACAAAAATGCCTCCATAGAGGGCGAACATAACGTGGACAGTACACACTTTCCCCCGAATGAAGAACGAAATAGTCTCTCTTTGAGTGATCCACGAACAACTGCACTTTATTCCGTCAAGGCTGCTGAATTCAACTGGGTGCAGGCTGCAGTGGGTGCGCAAATTGTGGCTACCCGAACAAAACTACATGTTTCGCGGACATATACGTATTTCGCTTGCATACGTAAGCTCATATAAATGCCGCTACAGCGATTCCTGCTCCCATTTGCGCATTATTTTGAATCTAGTGCCATTCAATGTTGGGCCAAGTTGATTGATTTCTTCCCGCTAGCCAAAGTTAAGCCACAATAAGATGGACTTTCATGTGTTTCAATCAATATCAATCGCAGACCCAATTGATGCGTCTGCAAAAACACCGTCTACCTACCATTGTCGATATCCCACTGTGTATATAACCAAATTCAACAAATAATATATCTCGCATATTTAGTTATCTGCTATTTTCTTCAATTCTACAGGTGGTTCTAATAAAAAAGAGTTTCCTCTTATTCAAATGAAATAATAAATTAATTTCATCCAAACATTTCTGTTAAATTCATAAAACCCGGTTTTTTTTTATCTACATTGCATCAATTTTTTGTCGGATTTACTCAACTGATTTGGAAAACAGTGACAGCATTTTTCTAGTCTGTCACTTTGAAAAAAGGGCTATACTTAGTAAAAGGTATTTTAAGGTGGGTGACCCGATCATAATCCGATTTTCATGTGTTTCAACACATGGAAGTATATCTCTATCTAAAAATGTGATTTACAAGTTTTGAGTTAAAACTAGCCAAGCGTTTGGATAGTAGAACCAATGTGTACTAAATAGCACATTTATGTTGTGTTAGTAATGTGGTGACACACAGTTGTAAACATGTTTGTTATAACTCAAAAATCAAAAGAAGCATATTGCATATTTTTGGTTGGTCGATCCCGGGGTCACCCAACTTTTATTTTGCAAGTTGTAATATGCAGAGATCACGCAGCTTGTCACATTTAGATAATTTTCGCGTATGCACCGATTCAATTTGATCTAATACCAGTGTCTTAGGGGGACGTTTTTTAGGCCCTTTATTCCCTCACACCGCACCTAATCATCATACTCATCTAAATCATAATTTTTAGTCGATTGTTTTATGATAGGTTTGATCGCAAAAAATACATCCATGAAAATGGGTAAAACACACTGTACCACACACAAACGCACATAAACACACACTCACAAACGATGTTCGCCACTATAGCCTAATGGTAAAGAACCAATCAAACACACTTGTGTGTGCGTGCGTTGTGTGTGTATTTGTGTGTGTGTTTGTATGTGTATGAGGACAAACGAATAATCATTACATTTCAGATATCAAACCAAGTTCCAGCAACCTTATCTAATGACCTTGAAAATACCCCGTGAAATAACAACAAATGTGCATATTCACATTTTGTTATTGGCATGGTAATGTCTTAGTGCTAGAAGGATTACCTTGTTAAACTGTAATGATAGCTGAAAAGTACTACTAACAAATTACATATATGCCTCTGATGCTTCATATATAATTATTATCTTTCTCTGACGTTCTGTTTATATGTCAGTCCAATGAAGCCAGGTAATGCTTAAGAGCTTAGCTGTGTAATAATTATCCACACAGAAAAGACAATTATCGTGCACGCATTTGATTGTTTAGTAAAATCATTTTTTTTCAAATTCCAAAAATAATTGGAAATGCCTCAGAGGATGGATTTGATATTAATCTGGCATTGTCTTCTCTAGCCTGCATGAATTAGTTTTTGTTTTATCCACTAAATTACATCATCGCACTTTAAACGGGCATCTTGTTACGTTAGTATATACTAATCAGATAATAACGTTAAGTTTAAATTGCAAATAAAACCGCAACGGAATTGCGAAATAAATTGACCTAATTTTTTTTAAAAATACTTAAGGATATCTTCAAAAAACTTGCCACCGAATATTTAAACAACTTATTAATCGAACCTTGGGCACAATATGGAGGAGTTTCTCATAATTCCAATCATTTTTACGGTCACAAATTTCCAAGGCCAAAGGAATCTAATTTGTATATGGATCAACAATAATATTTTTCAGTATATCCTAATCCAGCAACATTTAGAAGTGCTTCTATGTAAATCTCAACCCACGGTCGGTAATGGGTAACGTTTTATTTCCTTGAGGAATAGAAAGCATTGCGAAAACATCCTGCAATGCATTTTTTTTCAGATCTACCTTTTGGAAGCTTAGCAAACTAAGTTTAATGATCGGTTAACCTCGTCCAAGCAAGGTTTCCTAGTAAATTCCCAAAGGGGATGTGGGTTGGAGGGAGGGGGAGGTGGTGTTTTACGGTTACCATTACCACTACCCCTGATTTTTTGCGTAATTAAGGGGCAAACATCTTCTTTTGGTTTCATTGTGTAGCTACATATGCCCTTTTCTTCAAATGAAGTACAAACATATCATTTTCACAATATGACTGAGAGTTTATATAATAAAGAATATTTGAAAAATCTCCAAAATCAAGGGCTTTTCGCCATTCATGCAAGCAACACACTTTGGTATTTTTGGCAATGATGGGTGCCAAAGAAAGCATACACATGTTATTACTCTAAAATAAGAAAAAATACAAAATATGTTATATTGTCTTACATTAGCATCATAAGTAACATAATACCATTTTGTATAGGCTTTGGCAGCCCACCCCTGTACCTTCCCGACTTTGACGGGACCCCCTGACCCCTGAAGGTGGGGGTACCTCCATTTTTTTCGCTAAAATGACCGCAAAAGATGATCACAATTAAATAACGCCTTGATCATTTTCGTTACGTTTTTGTGTGACAGGGAATATCCGTGGGGGGGGGGGTGATAACCACCCCCCCTCCTTGAGTCGGGACGAGGGTTAAGTAAAAGCAGTAGAATGCACTTTTAGGTACACCAAACATTCACATTTAAAAATAAATCCGAGAATGAACTTAAAAGGACCTTGAAATCTCCTGCATAGTCCCCGCGATTTCCGAAATCTAGGTATAAAGATTTTAGTACCTGTAGGCCTAGTATTCAAATAGTTCAATCCACATCGTTTTGAAAGAAATTCAAAATTACCATTTATCGAGTGGTACCACCAACACACAACACACTAAGCTTATACAAAGTTACTATGGGAGAGTGTTATAGTTACAGTGTAAGTATTTGTCACAGAAGAAGGGCCTTTGTAAGTAAAATCGGGGATCTCCGATTGTTATTTAACGGTGGCATCCCAAAACGGCCAAAATTATGTTTGTTCATTATGAAGTAAAGCACGTCACGAAAATGACCTAGAACTTTGACTTGCGGTGAACGACGGAACGAAAAAGACCTCTAAACCTGACCCTGAGTGAACCGACAGGAATAGGTAATGGATGGGCCGTAGGCACGTACAGACACTTATTTCAACTGGAAGGAGGTCCAGCAGTCGTTGCATTATTGTTCGGAGTCCCCTATATTAATCATTCTGTAAACACTCTTCCTTCTTTTCGACACAGATGAGAATTTCGAGCTTGCTTAACAATTCACAGTATAAATGTTAAATCTTCTTTGAAGATAGCCAGCGCACACAAAGGTGGCGAAAAGACTCCCAACGCACATATTTTTAGACACTTGGGGGGTGCGTTAGAGAAAGATAATTAAGATTAATCATTGGATACATATAGATTAGAAGTATACTCCCCACCTAAAAAATCCGAACCGATATAAATTACTGATTAAAAAGTATGAGGTCTGTAGGTGAATTAAAATAATTAAATGCCAGGAGCGTTGTTCGCGTAATGTGTTGCTTATTGACCTTTGACCGTAATGCATTGACAACAAAGCATGATGTGGAAGTTTGAGAGAGTTATCCAGCTGGCTTGGCGCGTTCATTGAAAGCAAGTCTTGAGAACGTGATGCATTTCCTTTCAACATCGTTCGGATTCTTTAGGCGGGGAGTATAGTTAAAAGTTCATTCACAGGTAGAGTGAATAGCCAATGTCAAACTCTCATTTTTTGGTGTATCCTTGGTGTATGAACTATAGAAAAGGATCAATTAAGCATACGGAATAAAGCCATCAACACTATTCAATCTATACATGTATACAGTGTGAAGTCAATAACAACCTTAACATTCAGGAAAAAGGGGGGGGGAAATTTTAAAAAAAAAAAAAATTTTACCAATGTTATTTTTGGGGGCTTGATGTTTGCTTTGGTTGTTGTTTACAGGATAAACAGGCTATCAGGAGAGATTTTTATATGGTTTTTTTGTATTTTGGACTTTGGTTCAGAAACTATGTCAAATTTGCCGGAGGGAGAGACCTTAAAAATTCCGTTTGGCCGATTTTTAGCAAACAATGCGAGAGACTGACACCGACATACACCATAACACCTAGCAAAGAGAAACAATTCACAAATTGCATTTAAAGGATGGTAATCGATTTCGACAAAAAACCTTCAGTTGAATAAACTGGTCTATTGTGTAGCATAATTATAAGTAAAATATCTTCAACAAAGTAAAATTACCATTGTCAATCATAAAGAAAGTCAGTTATTGAAATTCACCCCATATCAATGTCTCAGTTCATGAACATAATGAAACTGCTCATAGATTATTGTTTTACATCTCTAAGGTACATTAATTTTCACAAATACAGTATACCCAGCATCCATACAAATTGCGAGAAGAACTAAAGCTGAAGTTTTCTGTAATATTGGATTAAACCGTAAATTCAATATCGCATAGGTTTTTTTTTCCAAGCGGAATACAAAACCTTCTATGGTTTCATCTTTAGCTCCCCAGTTTCGTTGGTAGGTTAAAACCATGAAATCTGCCTGAACCAAAATAAACTGTGGTCTTACACCAGCTTCTTGAGACTTTCTTATTTGGGAAATTGAACATTTTTTCAACTCAGCATTTTCCTTTTGTGTAAGTCTCCAGGATTTATTTTAATAATCCTTCATTATTCTCCCCCTTTTACTCATTTCACACTGCCGAAGACCATGCTACTCTATGCAAACGATGCATCTTTGTTGGGGTTCAAATCGGCCAAACAGGAAGTTTAAGCCTCTCAGCAAATAGGCATACTTCTTCCTCCAAAGTCCAAATGACCCCAAATAAACGTTTTCTGAAAGCCTGGTTATTCTTCTTATAACCAAATCACACAAATAATTCTTAACTATTTAAGTATTTTTTTTACTTCTGATATGTCAGAGTTTTTTTTTACTCACCTGTATATTGATAAGTTCATGCGAAATACATGAAGGATAACCCATTTTTGACAAATTAGGGGACGCACTTAACATGTGCTATTATTGTTGTACATTGTGTGTAGAACAAGGTTCCCATAGGAACTTTGTAGAATCTAAACAGCCAGTATGTGTTTGTGTGTGTAGCAATAAAGTGGATAGTTTTGAAATTTCCTTTCAAAACGACGTACGAAAGTATTATGCAGGATACTAAAATCGCTTACATTAATCAGTGCAGACGATAGCGTACTTTTACGTACACGTACAGTACGTACATACGTCACAAACAAAAGGAATACAAAGGAAATTTACAAAATGCTCTCGGATTCTCAGTTGGGACGAGAAAGGATACAAATTCCAGAACAAATGCCAAACAACATTATGAAACAAATTCTATGTGTCCAAATCTTGATTTATGTGTCGAATTTAATTATTGAAAATAATGTCACTGATGACGTTATATCGATTTCTTAATTAATTATAGCTTTAATTTCAAACAAGATATCAAAAATCCGCACATACATTTGTGATAAGCCTTAAAACTATATATAGTGAAGATTGCAGCGGGCCCTTTCCCAGGATTTCAAAATAAAACTGTCCCGGGTGTGGGGTGAGGTGAAATGTTAAAATTTAATGTATTTCTTTAAAAAGTTGTATTGCAGTGGCAAATTTATGACGTATATACGTACGTACTTGTTACGCTTTCTTCTGGACTATTAATTTGGCATTCGTGGGAACATGCAGGAGAGTTCAAGTGCATTTAAGCGCATTATTGCGTTTCTACTTTAAATCTATAAACTGATAAATCATAAAAAAATAGTGGTTTGCTAATTTGCAAACTTTCCAAAGGTAAATTCTGACAAAAAATCCAGGCTAGGACTTAATTTTGCACGATGCTTGTCAGAAAGCAGAAAGAAAGAAGAAAACACCGGGGTGGTTATCGATTTATTCCACAAATAAATGTAATGGTGGTCCATTTCGCTATTCTTTAAAACAATGTCAATTCTACTTGAAGAGTGAGATCTCATAAAGCGGCACACGGAAAGTACGTATAGACTGAAAAACATATGCTACCGTCAATCGAATGGTCCATTCATATGCGCCATTTTTAAGTTTTTTTTTGTTTTTCCCAGTGATTAAGTGGTACTCAATGCAACAGTTTAGCATGTTAAAGTGCTACTCACGCTTCGTGTTTTGTTTTTAATCGAAAGAGTATTATTCAAGAATACAATTTTTCTTGTGATAGATGGAGTACTACATTAAGAATTTCCAGCTCTCTTATGTGTAATGTTCTTATGGTAATGAAAAATTTTTTAATACCGATTAATCGGCGTTTCATGTTCTTGATAATTTCATGTATGAGTGCTTTTTATTTTATGTTGCTGGGTTTGTTCCAGTGTTTGACCACAGGGAAGTACTAATTTGTAGTGTCAAAATGGGAAATAGAGAGCTGACGATCTTGGATTTTTTTAATTGTATTCCGGGAACCCGGGACACATAAAGATAAAACAGAGAGTATAGTTCAAAAGACTTAAAGGAACGGAAAAGGATTAAAATCCTTTTCCGTTCGATAGAGAACTTTGAGCAAGTTTGGAACGTCTAGGGAACTGCTGCGCAGACTGAAATGGCACATACCTTTTAGTGGCAAGATTGACAATAAAAAGAATGCCAAATGGCGTTTTCTGGTGTCTTGCCTTTCCTTGATATCTATTTCTGAAGAAGTCCGACATTTTTATCATACCACTAAAGAAAGACCAAAGCCTCCATGGCTACATTTCATTTGTACAGAGCATTTCGCATGGTAATTTCTAGTACCATAGCTCAGCCTTCCTCAGTATTTACTGTTTCGAAAAAGCTTAGAAATGGCAAATATATATTTGTTATTTTCAAGATCTAACGTTTAACCTTTGATGACATTGGGAGATGATCCTGGATTGAGGCAGACTCTCTTGACGGCATTCTAGTGTCCAAAGAAAGTCCTCTGATGATGTTAAATTTCGTGTATTTTTTGGGGGGGCACGTACGTAATCTCATCAAGCATCCTATAGATCCTACGCAAGAAACCTATACCGCACTACATCCGCCTGTCTCTAAATCCTTAAATGTTATTATTAATTGTTATTGTGAATTATAAAGATGGCCTATATGTCCTTTGTATATCAACCGTGGGACAAGGACGGTTATATGTAAACTATCGGGTATGACATTGTATCATATATGTCTATGTCCGCTTATTGTCGTACAAGCTGGACATCACTAACTCATGACTATTAGTTGATTCCCATGCGTTGTAACTGCTAGAGCTTCATTGTTGTGTTGAGCATTTCTTGTAATATATGTGGCTGCCATGATACTCAAATAAATCTATCCGCACTTAACGTTTTTGGCCCTTGTAATTTGAGCGCCAGTGTCTGTTACAGTAACGACTCCGATTATTTTACAATAGATATCATCACTGATGTCCTGTGTACAACATTCACCCATGCATGTAATTGTGTTCCACCCTACTAAAAAATACGTACACTTCACGGCATAATAATAACACTCTGATAATAATAAGACAGGTTCTTGGGCATCGTGACTTTTTACCATTAAATGTATTGACAGGTGTGAGACATGTGGCTTTTTCCTTTCGACTTTTCCCATTATCACCTTGGTCAAAGACACATCTGCGGAAGGTTCACAACGACAAACCTTATGATACCCATCTATCACTCGAGTCAAACCGGTGGTAACTTCCGCCCATGTGAAGAATTTGCTTTCAGTAACAGAGCTTTATAGGTTTGCAGTGTGGCTTGTAGAGGATCATCCAGTACAAATGTCTATGTTTAGAAGGCTCCCAAAAGGACTTGTTTTTAAAACCTGAAAGATTTTAACGTTTTTGGGGATAAAAAAAGTAAATGCCGGGATTTCTTTTAATTTTTATTTTCTTTCCCGCAAAGCACCGCTTTTTTCTTCCCTTTCCTGACAACATTTGCTTTCTCTTCAACCTGTTATCTATAATTTATAGTCAATTTCTGAAAAACTGTTACGAATCTCACAGAAATAGGCACGAAACATAATATTTTATTAGCATTGCAAGGTAATATACTGAGTTTCAGTAAAAATAGATAAAATCTGAAATTAATTATTCGCATTGCAAGTTTAAGAATACTGGATTTTCAGTAAAAAATAAAATCTGAATATTAGTAATTTGTTAATTCAAACCTTATCTTGAATGTGAAAATTGTGAATTTTATTTCTCAATCACTCCACTCATTTCAATTCACTCTGAACAATTTTATTCTTTGAAAGAGTAAATTTCGCTCCATTTTGGCAGTTACTATGTTTTCTTTTGAGCATATTCTTTAAGAGGCACACACTTTAAACACATACATAAGACCTGTAAGCACAAACCGATTTTGTACATTTTTCTTAATTTAAGGTGGCCAAATATATTAACTTATCTTGAGGTTCTATGCTAACAGAACTTGTGGCAAATGCTTACCTCTAACAACTATAAAGTGAAAAGTGCAAAAAAGTGACGAGTAAATGGAGGACAAGCGTGAAAGTGAATTGTTTGCTCTAAAAGAGTGGAATATTGTCTTCAAACAAGTCCACTTTCACTCCTTTCGAGTGGGTTCCCGCCCTCAAAATCGTATTGGACCTTCACTGAATCCCGGAATGAGTGGAAATTTTAATCTTTTGCCATTTTAAGAGAACATACATTTTCTGTGAAATACACAAAAGAAAAGTTTGTAATAATGCTTTAGATAATAAAATGGTTTTTTTTAAAACAGAAAAAATGCCCTATTACATGACGTGAAATCTTACCCTGCCTCCCGACAACCGTTCAGGATCTATTCATAAATTGACTGTATAAATACTGTATGGTGGAATCGATTACTATTTCTTAACCAGATAAAAGTTAACGTGGTAACACTATGCGACACGATCCTGTCAGGGCCGTAGGCAGAATTTTGTCAGGGTGGGTTGTAACGTGAAGAAAGAAATGTTAGTGCTGCAGTAAGAGTCCTTGGAAGCGTTAGTTGAGAGAAATAAAACATAAAACTAACGGCGCCTGGTTCGGCCCACTTAGGGCCCGTTGGAAATTGTCCTAAGTAGATGCTCTAACAGACACATTTTTTCTTGATCGTTTGAAATGCAAAACTCAAGTGCCTTGGACACAAACGGGGCCGCAAACCGGAAAGCCCCTGAAGGGGTGGGGTACAGGGGGTCCGCCTTTATGGCCCATGTCGGGGTGCAGGGGCAGAGCCCTGCCGGGTGTGGTTCGGGGGGCGGCAAGCACCAGAGCTCTTGGATTTAAAGCTATTCAGAACCTTCAAAATGCCAAGTTTTGAGGGGTAAATATTAAAACCAATTCAAAGAAAGACCCGAGGTAGGTAAAGAATGGTTTATAACTTTGCTCACTGAGACGGGGACAGCAAGTATTACGTAATAGGCTTATATGCCCAAGAAGAATTGATGGAGTGGCAAATGCTTAATGGGGGTGGTGCAGGAGCAGAGCCCTTCTGGGGGTCAAGGGGCGAAGCCCCCAGAAGCTCTGGATTTCAGGCTATTCAGAACCTTCAAGATCACCACTTTTTGCGGGGTAAATGGTAACCAATCAAAAGAGAAAAAGACGGGTTTCAACTTGCTCACTGAATACGGGCAGTATAAAGATGACCGCCGAAGGGGAACCTATAAACATTATAAGCTAGCACAATGTCTTTAAGGATGGGCGGTGGCAGAGCAGAGAGCCCCTGCCGGAGTCCAGGGGGCGGAGCCCTCGAAAGCTTCTTGGGGTATGTTTAGCTATTAAGAAAGGTATTTTTGAAGGGTTAAGTATAGTCATTAATTCAAATGACAGCCAGTAGACCTATAACTTTATGGTGCTGGTGGCTAGGGAATCGATCCCTACCAATTTTTTTCTTGACCACTTCAGCTCCCCGACTGAAAATTCCCCTTATACTTGGGGAATGGCCTATGGCTCCCTTCGTGTTTTCTCAAATTTATTTTACACATTTTGATCATAAGTACTGTTCGCACATTAACAATTCATGATTACCTTTGGTTATGCTTGGAACAAAACTAATTGGCTTGAGGGGAAGCCAAATATTTGTGATATTCTGATTTATGTAAGTCTGGAGTTCAATCTCATGCGTTCTGATGTCGTTCTCCTTTTGTTTCATTCTTACTTCCCCTTTCTCTCTTTCTTTTCTCTTCTCTTTCCCTCTTTCTTTTCTCTGTCTCTTTTCCTTCTCTCTCTTCCCTATTTCTTTCTTCTCTTTTTGAGGATCGCTGGGGGGTGTTCCACCCCCACACCCCCCATGGCGACGGGCCTGATCCTGACTGAAGATCTGTTGTTTACAATTACAGTCGGGTTCCAATTTCATTGAGAAATACGGGTAATTTTATGTTCCATACACTGGATTTCAAGAATTGGGTCAAACCTTTTCTAGAAGGTATATTTCAGGGATGGATTAATATAAGTTGGATATTTCACTCAGAAGTAAGTCCGATGACCTTAAAGGCAGAGAATTCCATAATTTTCGTGCAAAAATTATATAACCGTTGAAGTTTTATGAAAAGGTGGTTGTAGGACAAAGCTGTGAAAATATAATACAGGATAAAAGGAAAATTCCTAATAGAATATAAGTATTACTGCCACATTTTAAACGAAATCGGTATTTCAAAATAGCAAGAGTCCCATATGTACTCCACCTTCCAAATTTTACGTGTAACAAATTATATTTTTCTTTGGCCACACGGTTAGAGTTTTGTTTGTGTAGGCCATAAATAAACAAAATAATGTTTCACGTAGAATGGGTACATGTGGAACTCTTTCCTTAAAATATATTCAGGCCCAATAAAAAAGAAATTATTGATATAATTGTGCAAGTGATTTATCTTAAATGGCAATTGCGTATTATGATATCACTGCAGTAACCAATTTCGAAATGCTTGGTATGCCTGTGATTTAGTTATTGCCGATGTTTTGTTTTTGTTTTATGTAACTGTAATCGGTTTCAAATTAAGTGAGAGTTTTTGCATATTTACATGGGGTGATATTGATGAGAAGGGTTCAATCCTTGGCCACCCACATTGTGGATACTATGTCTTTGTTAAATTACAAAAAATAACATTTGCTAGGCTTTAAAATGATATATAATTTTTTTAGGTTTTCAAAATGTAAAATTGTTTAAAGGACTCACTTTCGGTAAAAATTCTTTTGTTTTATATTGTTGTTGGTGAACTTATAATATCCATAGGTCAAAATGACCAGCTCACAACATGCTTTACACATGGGTGTTAATTGGCTATAGGCTCAAAACAGGCAAACACCTTCACGTGGTTCAATTTCTACTCTCAACACTTTGCCCTAACCATGATGCTAGTTGTGATGTTGATTATTTCAAACAAAAACACAATACCTTTCAAAAATTACAAGTCTCTCACCAAACTAAATCTAAATCAAATGCACGGAACTCTTGTTCAGGCAATGGTGAAGTTTCATAGAAATGAATTTATCGCAACTTGTAAGCTTCGACGCGCTCTTAAATACCTTGATGAAGTCCGTAGAACACCCACGAGAGACATATGAATCTGAGAGACATAAAATCTTTTTCATCATATTTTGCACACTAGTGGTTGCGTAACTCCCTAGGGAATAATGATATATTGGTATCAACTGTATTTCTGGAATCCTTGATTAGTAGCTTCAAATAAATTATAATTGTAATAGGGGCGATGGGTGCCTGAAAAAGCTAGAGCCTTTCACACTTCCTTCCATAGCCGTACCACATCATCTCAAATGAGTCTTTTAAAAAGGCTCAGCTCAAAACCCTTTTATTCACATTGCCTATGAACAGAATCAAGTTTAGCATTTGTTTCTATGATATATCATGTATTCGCATGACTTTTACTTTTTGTTTATTCTGTATATCCTCTGTATTGTTTCTGTTGGTTGATCATCCCTACCTGCGCCATGAGCGCTTCTAGCGATTTGTGCGCATATCAAATGTTCATTATTATTATTATTTTATTATCCATGCATTTTACAAATGAAAAGTAGGTCACTTAAACTGCCCCCCTTAAAACCATGTTCAATGTATGAGATTTATTAACCTTTCGGGCATTATACCCAAAGCAATATAACAAGTCCATAACTTAAATTAACATTTGAATATTTCCATTTACTACAGGGGACAGGAATCAAACTGTAGAAGCATCTTGAAGTGACACGAATCACTTTGTAATCGGTTTTTTCTTTGGTTTACTTCTTATACTCTTGCTTAATTCCTTCATCCATCTGGCCGTATTCCCTTTGCGTTTCATCCGCCTAAAAGCTATTACATCTCAAACAATTTAGTTATATCGTCAAGGAAATGAAGATTAATTAATTACAATTCCAGAAAGAGGTTAAAACCTCTCTATAACTTGAAGCGCGAACAATATTGTTTATTGCTGCATTATTCGGCCTAAGAAGAAAGATCTTTTCGGATTTAGGTTAACAATGGATCTATGATATCTCAGACTCGGAACTTATTCGCCGGCAATTTGAACAGCTTTATGTGCAGCCTTTAAGTGCGTGAACTTCATTAGCGGAATTAATGTTCAATGTTAGAAAGGTTACTCTGCCCTTTTGTATGCGCACACATTAAAGAGCTCAATACGCTAGTCATGTAAAAAGTCGGTATTGTGGAAAGCCTGTTATCGAAGTAGCTCGAAGTTTGCCTCATAAATAATTCAATATGAAGCACATTCTGCCCAGAAGCGAAAGAAGAACTCCCACTCCTCCACGTCTATGCTTAAATAGCGCCGTAAGATCTGTTTACATAGACAACATTGATTGAGGTCCGTATGTGAGAAGGGAGTTTGAGTGTAATTTTGCACCAACATACCTTGTTATCACCAAGCGAATGAATGTTCAACACTATAAAACGCTAAAATAGTGTGTTTACATAGGAGGTCAATAGGTTAACTTGGCCATGACTTGTATGCAGAAAGTACAAAAGAATCACCTGCAGAAATACCTTAAATGTACAGGTGAACCTGCTGCATGTATTGTATCCTTGCATGCTTGGATGATCTAGAGGGCAAACAAAAGTCCATTCAGCATAATATACCTTGCGTGAAGATACCCTATGCTGTCAGAAATATGGAAAAAATATTTTACTGTTCCTTGTAGTTCCCATTCTTTTTTAAACGTTTTGCAGTAAATATTTACGCTATATAGACAGACAAAATGCTTCTATAGGGGTGAACATAACGTGGGCAGTACACACTTTTCCCTTTTGGAGAGCTGACAGGTTCATGCATGTTCATGGAACGAAAGGCAAATGACATTGTATAATTCCCATTTGTTGCGTACATATACTCACAGCTATACATGACTCTCATGATTACCATAAACCTTCTTTCTTCCCAAGGACTGCAAAGGATTGGAACTAGCTGCCAGAGAGAACCATCCAATCGGCATCATTAGAAGTACTTCACAATAATTGTGCTTTGGTCTTCAATGATAACGTTTGCACAACAGGCAAAGAAGAAGAAAATGCCATATTTAGGCGGGACGTGTACATGTGCTTGAAGAACCAAATAGTCTCTTGAACAAAGCTGCATGTTTCGCAGACACGTACGTATTCGTCTTGCATACGCTGCCATCATGTTGCGCTACAGACAATAAAACCCGATTCCTACTCCCATTTGCGCTGAATTGCGCATTATTTTGAAACTAGTGCCGTTCAATGTTGGGCTATGTTGATTGATTTCTCCCCGCTAGCCAAAGTTAAGCCAAAAGTAGATGCACTTATCAATCGCAGACCATTTGATGCATCAGCAAAAACACCGTCTGTCTACCTTTGTCGATATTCCCAATGTGTATCCAACCAACATACTTGGGTGGAATTCAACAATAATATATCTCGCATATTGTGGTTAGCTGCCATTTTCTTAAATTCTACAGGTTATTCTTACAAAAAGATTATTCTTTTATTCAAATTAAATAATGAATGAATAAAGGACATTACCACCCGAGAAATGAAAACACAGAAAGCAATGCGATATGAATGTGGCGCATATTTGCCAGGAGTTAGTCTCCTATTTATTTCCAATTCCAAATCAAAGTATTCCAGATATTTATGTACCCAAATTCCAGTTTCTTTCCAATTCCAAAAGCACTCAGCGACCAGTAATGTACTAAACCACTGAGGTTCCCAATTTGCCAAAGAAGGTACCGCGGAATGAACAGGCCTAACTACACATTCGAAGTTCCTGTTATAATCCTAATGCACACTGCAACCATTAATATACTAAGCCGCTGTGTTCCTACCGCCAGCAATTTGCCAAAGAAGGTACCGATCCAATAATATAGCCTAACTTCACACTTGAAGTCCCAATTAGATCCTTATTTGACATGTTTGAATACATACAGATTTACAACTAATTTAAGCAAATGCGCAATTTGCTAAAGGAACTGACCTTTCCACTAACCTAACTTAAGTTACCATCCAATTTCATTTATTATATATATGCTACAAGTTCAATTTATAGAAGGTTCAGATCCATTAAATGTCCAAATTTCTTAAATTTCCCGCACAAAAACAAAGATTCAACATAATCGTAAGATAAAACAACCTCCCAAAATTCTAATTACAAAATACAAAAGTTCAAATTGTTAAAAGAGCATAAGCAAGATACCAATAAACCCAATAAACCTAAATTGCGGAAATTAAAAGACCTTCTGCTGGTCTACCACACATCTTGGGGGGGGGGAATTTTATAATTGTCCACAAGCCCAGAAGGGCGACTAAACTCCCCGGTGGCAAATAGCGAAGTGACCATTTCCAGGAAAGCCGGGCAGCTTCCCTGAAAATACAACACCCTGATTGGGTGGAAGACAAAAGGGTGAAGCACGATTGGTTTCCATACAATCGGTAACCAAGCAACCCAAAAGGGATCAGAAATCATTTCCTGGTGTTAAATCAGTTTATTGCGTTTTGCAATAAACTTTATTATTAAAAACTGTTCAACCGTTTGGATAGTAGAAGCAAAAAAGTGTACTAAATTGGCACATATGTGTGTTAATTATTGTGGTCGACCACATTTGTAGACGTGTTTGTTCATCACATCAAAAGGAAACATATTCTTGGTTGTCGATCGAGTCACCCGCCTTTAATTTGCAAGGTTAGTAATATGCAGAGATCATGCTACTTGTCAAAATTTGAGATACTTTTCGAGTATGCACCAATTCAATTAATTTGATCTAAATCTTTATTTTAGTCGATTCTTTATGATACGTTTGATCGCAAAAAATACACCAATGAATGGGTAAACAGACACACGCACACACGGATACACAAGTGTCTCTATGGTGGACATTTTAAGCTTTATTCCGTTAAAGACACCCCGTCACCCAATAATAATAAGCAAAATGAATAACAAGCAAATTAATAACAATTGAATATATGATATCAAAAGTCATCGCTTAATTAAACCAATATAATGACCTTGAAAATAACCTTTATGTGTTTTGAGAATAAATATAACAGACGTAAAAGAACACATGATGTTGGGCATATTCACTTTCTTATTGGCATGTTTATGTATTAGTCCTGGAGAAGATTATCTCGTTAAACTGTTTGTTTAAAAGTAATAACAAATTATACTATGCCTCTGAATGCCTTTTAACAATAACTCTGAGTGTGAAGATATATTGTCAGTCCGATGAAGTCAGGTAATAATGCCTAAGAACTAAGCTGTATTCTATAATAAATATTCATATAAAAAGATACTTATCGTACACGTTCTTGATCTTTTATTTGAAATCATTTTCAAAAATTACAAAATAATTGGAATGCCTTCGAGGATGGATTTGATATTAATCTACCTTTTCCTTTTTCTGCCATGCATACAATTGATTTGTGTTTATCCAATATCTACATCAGCGCAATTAACTGGGGCATATTGCTACGTTAGTACTAATCAGATAATAGCGTATGTTAAATTGCAATAAAAACGCAAACAAAACCTGCATTGATCTCAGACGGAAATGAGAATAAATTGACCTAAAATTGTATGATATTTTCACAAAACTTGCCACCGAAGATTTAAAACAAATTATCAATCGAACGTTGGCTGACAAGAAGGGATGATTTTCTCATAATTCCAATCATTTTTACGGTCACAAATTTCCAAGGCCAAAGGAATCTAATTTTTATATGGATCAACAATAGTATTTTTTTCAGTACTTCATAATCCAGCAACATGTTGAAGTGCTTCTTATGTAAAATCTCAAACCAAGGTAAAGGGTAACGTTAAATTTCTCGAGGAGCAGAAAGCGTTGCGAAATATGAGTCCTGGAATGCATTTGTTTTGCAGAATATACCTTAGCTTAGCAATTAGCAAACTAAGTTTAATGATCGGTTAAAGTTATAGTAGTTTTAGGTTACACCCAATTCACGTGTAAAATGAACGCGAGAACGCAACTTAAAAGGCACCTTCAAATCTCCTGTGTAGTCCCCGCGATTTCCCACATTTAATATAAGATTTTAGTACCTGTAAATATCAACGATAGCTTCAGCCACATAGTTTTGAAAGAAATTCAAAACTACCCTTATAGCTTTGAAAGCAATTCAAAACTACACTTATAGTTTTGAAAGAAATTCAAAACTACCCTCTGTTTGGTTACACACATGTACAACACACTCATGTTTAGCTCATACAAAGTTCCTAAGAGAAAGTATTCTACACACAGTGTAAATTAATAGTACGATTAATGCTCAAAATTGCGTATTTGTCGCAAGACTCTTGTAATTAGAATTGGGGATCTCCGATTTTAATTTAACGGTAGAGTTGGAAACACCAAATATCTGTTAATCCATTATGAAATAACGCTACCTCACGAAAATGCCCTCTAACTTGACTTGCATGAATCGACGGAACAACGGATGACCGTAGACACGTACCTGACACTACTTCCCGACTATTTCATATTGGAAGGTGGTCGAGCAGCTGTTGCGTTATTGTCGAGATGCCCGGTATTAATCATTCTAATAGCATAATTCCTTCTTTTCGACACTTAGAACTTTGAGCTTAACCATTCACATGTATAAATTTTATCAATCTTTCCATGAAGATGGCCAGCGCACACAAGTGTCGAAAACACCCCAAGCGCACATGTTATTTCGACACTTGCTTGCGTTGGCCATTTTCATGGAAAGATTAATCAAATTCATCATTGGCTACCTGGAAGCTCCTAGATAAGTAAGTAGTTAAAAGTTCATTCACAGGTATAATTAACCAATTGTGTAAAACTTTCCATTTTTTTAAATATAAGGGACGCAAAAATAAAACGTTTTATTATTGCTTTACTGATGTAGAACACGGGTCCCAATGAACTTTGATAAGCTAAAGACGGAAGTGCGTGTGTATGTGTAACTAGGATAAATGGTAGTTTTGAATCTCTTCCAAAACGAGTGGCTGAAGCTATTAGCATACTTACAGGTACTAAAATTTATATTAGATTGGGCAACTCGCGGGGTTTATGCCATGAGCAAGCATTTTAACTACATTAATGTTGATTGGAATAACCCGTCAAACTCTATGGCAGCAAGTTTAATCAATCATACAATCTCAAAAAATAGTGATTTACTCATTTTAAGTTTACAAAGATAAATTTTGCCAAACAATCCAATATAAGACTCCAATTTGCACAAGAAAGAAAGAAAGAAAGAAAGAAAGAAGAACGAAAGAAAGCAAGAAAGATAGAAAGAAAAAAGAAAGAAGATAAAAGAATAGAAAGAAAGAAAGAAAGAAAAGAAAAAAAAAAGAAGAAAGAAAGAAAAAACAAAAAACATGTGCAGTTACCGACTTTATTCCACAAAGGTGATGGTGTTCATTTCGATTATTCTTTATAGCATTTTTATAATTATCTTGAAGCATTGAGATCTTATCTCTAACATAAAATCATTAAATGATCTGCACGAAAGTACGTAATTTAATGGCTGGACACATATGCCCACCGTTGTTCTTTTTTCAATATATCCATATAGCAGTCTTAATGTCAGTGATTAAGTGGCAATCAACCACTTGAATACAGAAGCTTAGCATGTTAAAAACGTGCTTAAAACCAAACGCTTAGCTGTTTGTATAATCGAAAGAGTTTTCACGAAGTCGGTTTACAATTGTCGTGCTAATAGAATTGCGTACAATAATAACAGAGAGGACAAAAGTAAAGCTATTTTCTTAGGTGTAATGAACCTTAATACCGATTAATCTGCGTACCCTTTCTCTGATAATTTGCATATATTTGTGTGTTTTTGATTGTATTTGTTGTTGCTGCATTGCAAGGTTTGACCACAAAGAAGTACTCATTTGTGTGCAAATGGGAACTCAGAGAGCTGCTGATGATGGGTTTTTAAAATGTATTCCGGAAACCCGGGAAGAATAAAATAAACAGGGAGGAATTACATCACTTCCGGTCGATTAGAGAACAAATTTCAGCAAATGTGGGACGTCTAGGAAACTGTGGCAGACTGAATGGCACATACCTTTTAGTGGCAAGATTGACAAGAGGTGTTAAGAGAATGTCAAATGGCTACGTGTTTTTTTGGATGTCTGTCTTTCCTTGATACTTTCCTTGAAAAGAAACCATTTTTTATCATACCACTAAAGAAAGATCAAAGCTCCATGGCTATTTACATTTCATGGGTACAGAGCTTTCTCGCATGGTGATTTCTCGTGCCATAGCTTAGCCTTTTCCGTAATACTGAAAAAAGGCAGAAATGGCCAAATATATTTTAAAATATAATATAGATATATATATATTTGTTATTTTCAAGATTGAATGATTCAACCAATGACAATTAAAGCCGATAGAAATATATAATATACATGTCTCAGTACGGAGATTTGTACAGCTTCCTCGAAAAGTACCCTTTCGAAAAGCTTGAAAAGTGGCCCAAAAAAATTATTAACTGTTATTTTCAAGAAAGCGTCAAGATTAACCTTTTTGCCGACAAAATTGACGATCCGGGATTGAGCAGACTTTCATGATGCTCTAGGGATTCGATATCAAAGAGCAGATGATTTTGGTGAGTCTCGAAAGACATCCTATAGATTCCTATGCAAAAGAAACTATACCGCACTACATCCGCCTGTCTCTGAACCCTTATGTGTTATTATTAAGTATGATTATGAATTGTAGAGATGTCCATGATGTCCTGTATATATCAACGTGGGCAAAAAAAATATTTGGTAAAACATCGTCGAAGGACATCGGTTTAGCACATCGTATTACATACGTATATTGTCAGAGATATCAATGTTTTGTGTTGTCATCTGGTATTTAGGTGGCTGCCCCCATGATCCTCAAAGTATATCATATCCGCACTTAAAACGTTTTTGACCCTTCTAGTGTGAGCGCAAATGTCTGTTGAAGTAACGACTCCGATTATTTTAGCGTAGCTATCACCAACGGATGAGGTGTAAAACATTCACCCCGGCATTTAGCAAAGGTGAACAAACACGGTATACCTCAAATGCAATGACAATAAACAATCTGATTAATTTGAGAAGGTTCGTTGGGTATCGTGACTTTTTACCATTATGTATTAGAGCGTGAGACGTGCTGTTTCCTTTCGGCTTTCCCCATATCTACATGGTCACAGACACATCTGCGGAAAGGTTAACCACGACAAACCTTATGATACCCATCTATCACTTTCGAGTCAAAACCTCGCGGTGGCAACTTCCTCCCATGGAATATGTGTGCTTTAAGGTAACCGAGCTTAAAGGTTTACAATGTGCTAGCAGGGGATCAGCCACTACAATATGCCAATGTTTAGAAGGCTCCCAAAAGGAGGTCTTTAAAAACCTGAAAGATTTAATTTTTGGGGATAAAAGAATATAAATGCGGGATTTCTTTATCTTTCTTTCTTTTCCCGCAAAGCAGCCGATTTATTTTCCTTTTTCCGACAACTTGATTTTTACAACCTGTTATCATAATTTTAGTCAATTTGAAAAGAATGTTAGCAATCTCACACAGAAATAGCCGAAACAGAAAATTTATGAGCTTTGCAAGTTTAAAATACTAAGTTTCAGTAAACTAAAAATCTGACATATTAGTCTTTGTAATCAAACCTTATTCTTGAAATGTAAAATTGTGAATTTTATTTCTAATCACTCACATGTCATTCACTCTGAATCAAATTGTATCTTTGGAAGAGTACATTTTCGCCCATTTGGCAAGTAATATTTTTTTCTTTTGAAGCACACATTCTTTAAGAGGTACACACTTAAAACAATACATTAGACTATGTAAGCACAACATTTTTACCGAATTTTATAGATTTTTTTCTTGTATTTAGGCAAAATACATTTACTTATCATGAGGTCTATGCTAACATAATGTGCAATGCTTACTCTACAAATATAAACCAGAGTGAAAAGACGTGAAAAAAGTGAACGAGTGAAATGAAGGACAAGCGTGAAAGTGAATATGTCTTCAAAGTCAACCTTTCACTCCTTTAAGAGGTGTTTCCGCTCAAAATCGTGTTGAACATTTCACTGAATTCCCTGAAGGAGTGGAAATTAAAAGAGAACACAAAATTTTCTGTGAGCATACACCAAAAGAAAATTGTAATAACCTTGAAGATAATAAAATTGGTTAAAAACAGACAAAAATGCCCTATTACATGACGTGAAATCTTACGCTGCCATCACGACAACGTTCAGTGATCTATTCATGAATTGACTGTATAAATACTATGGTGACTCGTTACTATCTTAACAAGATAAAATTGTAACGTGAACGGCTAATGTGATAAGATCCTGTCTGAAGATCTGTTGTACAATTACGTCGGGTTCCAATTTCTTGAAGAATACAGGTTAAGTTTATGTATCCAAATACACTGGATTTAAAAGAATTAGGATTCAAACACGTTTCTAGAAGGTAATTCAGGGATGGATTGAATAAGTTTCATATTTCACTCAGAAGAAGTCCGATGACCTAAAGGCAGAGAATGCCATAAACTTCGTGCAAAAATTCTGTACACCGTTTGAAGTTTTTTGGAAAAACGGTGGTTGTAGGACAAGCTGTGAAAATGATAATATAGGATAAAAAGAAAATTTTCATTTTTTACCCCCTAGTACCTAGTCATACTGCCACCATTTTAAACGAAATCGGTATTTCAAAAAATAGCAAGAGTCCCATATGTTACTACACCTTCCAAATTTTAGTGTACCAATTATATTTTTCTTTGGCCAACGGTTAGGGTTTAGGGTTTTGTTTAAGGACATTAATAAAAAAAATAATTGTTGCCTGTGTAAAATTTTAAACGGGGGGTACACGTGGAACTCTTTCATTAAAATATATTCAGGCCAATGAAAAAGAAATTATTGATCATAATTGTGCAAGTGATTATCTTAAATGGCAGTTGCGTATTATGATTATCAATGCAGTAACCAATTTCGAAATGCTTGGTATGCCTGTGATTTAGTTATGCCGTTGTTTTGTTGTTTTATTTTTTCAAGCAACTACCAAGTACTGTAATCGGTTTCAAATTAAAGTGCGAGTTTGCATATTTATGGTGATATTGATGAGAAGGTTCAATCCTTGGCCACCCACATTGTGGATACAATGTCCGGGTTACATTACAAAAAAACTCATTTGCACACTAAAAAATTAATATAAATTGTTTTAGGTTTTCAAATGTAAAATTGTTTAAAGGAATCACTTTCGTAAAAAATTATTTGTTTTATATTGTTTTTGGTGAATAGAATATTAATAGGTCAAATGACCAAATCCACGACATGCTTTTCACAGGTTGTTTGTTACTATAGCTCAAACGCATGCAAAACACCTTCCACGTGGTTCCAATTCTTACTCTCACACTTGCCACCTAACAATGAGGCCACAATATTACAAGTCCTCACACACTTACAAATCTAAATCAATTAAAGCACGGAAATCTTGTGCAGCAATTGTAAGTTTCTAGAATTGAATTATCGCATTGTAAGCTTCGACGCGCTCTTAAATGCCTTGATGAAGTCCGTAAAACACCCACGAGACACATATGAATTGGCTACATACAAAAGATCAATAAATTTTTACACACGAATATTGAGTGTACGTCTAATGGAGTTCACTGTTAGTTGAGCCAGATTGTTCGGAATGAATCTTTCACTCTTAATTGACAACATGAGCTTTTTAACGAACATGGTTCAAATACAGCTGGCCATGTGTTTGAACTGGGCCAGTAAATAGGTTGAGTTGTGACATGTGCGCGATATTTTTGTATCATAAAAGGGATTTTTAAAGTAATTTTTCAAGCCACATAGTTAAATTTGGTATTAAATTAAAGCATGCATGCAGGGCAACAAGATGCAAGTGATAGGTTTTTAAAAACATTAATCATAATCCACTAATTGCTTTTTAATTAAAAAAAATTGGAAGTGGGGGATGAGCAGGCTCAGGATGAGCAGCCGCAGAAAATGAAAATTGACCCCACAGGAGTCATGTGCTTACAAATTTCATCTCTTCTAGAGAGATTCTAAAAACTATATTATAACCACATACTATCAATCAGAAAACTTTATTATCAAATGTTTAATTGTTGTTTTAGGCTCATATTTGCATCTGTGGCTAGTAAACTATACCTGTGAATGGTTAAGCTCGAAAATGTCTGTGTGTCACAAACGAAGGAATTTTGTAATTATTATCGGGATCCCGATAATAATTCAACGGCTGCTGGAAACGGCCTTCCAATGTGAAATAGCCGGGAAACTAGCGCCATGTACGTGTCTATGCTCATCCAGTAGTGGTTTTATTGGTTCAGGCAAGTCAAGTTATAGAGGTTATCTTCTCGAGGTGGCACTATTTCATCATGGACGGACATAAACGTATCATTTCCAGCTCTACCGTTAAGTCCAATCTGGGATCCCAATTTTAATTACAAAATCGCTTATGTTATGATAAATACGCATTTCTTAGCATTCTCGTTCGCAGGTATAGTTTCCTAGACAATTACCAACGTAACTGTGCCAAAATTTCAACTTTTGAAAATTGGGGGCGCTCTTCAAAAAATGTGCTAATATTGCTTTAAAAAAAGGCAATTGCCACAGCTTTTGAACTCAGGTGTGTTTAAAATCTGTTTCATCATATTTTGCACATTAGTGGTTGCGTAACTCCCTAGGGAATAATGTTATATTGGTGTCAACTGTATTTCTGGAATCCTTGATTAGTAAGCTTTAAATAAATGTGTACTTTTATAGGGGCTGTGGGTGCCTGAAGAGAGCTAGAGCCTTTCACACCAATATCCATGCATTTTACACAAATGAAAAGTATGTCACACAAAACTGGCCCACCTTGAAACACATGGCCACCTGTGAAGGGAGATTTATTAACCTTTCGGGCATTATACCCAAAGCAATATAAAAAAAGTCATAACTTAAATGAACATTTGATATTTGCCTTTAATATACAGGGGACAGTAATCAAACTTGTAGAAGCAATCTTGAAGTTAACACGAATCCACTTTGAAACCATCGTCCTTATCTCGACAAATTATTAAATGGACCTTTACGTCCGGTATTCATAATATTCGATGGATTTCAACAGGTTAGCCGTCACACCTTACCTAATGGTGGCTCTCAAAAGAGCCGTGCTTGCAATTGGCAACTGCTCCTTTCAACTACACTACCTCTAGATCATAGGGAAAGTGTAAGTCGTGCACATTCAAGTATTCTTTGACCTTATTGCTTAAAACGCATATTAGTCATTTGTAAGGGAGTAAGAACTGATAAGAGTAAACAAGGCACAATTAAATAACGAACAAAACATGACAGAAACAATACAAAAGCGATCCAAATAATGTGGATTCCCAAAATGTACATACAAAGTGATCGCTTCTTTCTTTGAGCCGTTCGATATATTCGTATATCATTCACAATTTTCTTGGTTTAATTTTCAACCTACTACAATTTGTAATCGATTTTTTTCTTTGGTTTACTCATATTACCTCTTGCTTAATTCCTTCATCCATCTGGCCGTATTCTTTGCGTTTCATCCTCCAAAGAGCTATTACCATATAAACAATTTACTTTAATATCTCAGAGGAAATGAAGATTAATTAATTACAATTCCCAGAAAGAGGTTAAACCTCTCTATAACTTGAAGCACAAACAATAATTGTTTTATGCATTCAGTTTCGGCTAAGAAGAAAGAACGTTTCGGGATATTATACAATTGGATCTATGATAATCTCTAAGCTCGGAACCTATTCCGCCGGCAAGATTTGAACAGCTTTATGTGCAGCCTTTAAGTGCGTGAACTGCATTAGCGGAATTAATGTTCAATGTTAGAAAGGTTACTCTGCCCTTTTGTATGCGCACACATTAAAGAGCTCAATACGCTACTCAAGTAAAACGTCGGTATTGTGGAAAGCCTGTTATCGAAGTAGCTCGAAGTTTGCCTCATAAATAATTCAATATGAAGAACATTCTGCCTAGAAGCCAACTCCCACTGCTGCATGTCTATGCTTAAATTGCGCCGTAAGATCTGTTTAAGCTTGTTTACATAGACAACATTGATTGAGGTCCGTATATCACAAGGGAGTTTAAATGTAATTTTGCACCAACATTATCAGCAAGCGAAGGAATGCTCAACCATTATCACCAAGCGAAGGAATGTTCAACACTAAAGAATAGGGTGTTTGCATAGGAGGTCAATAGGTTAACTTGGCCCAGACATATATGCTAAAAATACAAACGAATTACCTGCAGAAATATCTAAAATTTTCAGGTAAACAAGGTGCATGTATTGCATTTGCTTGGGTGATCTGCACTGGCGGATCTACATAGGGGCGTGCTCGGCACACGCCCCCTCGTTGGAGAGAGAAAAAAATAATTAAAAAAAAAACAAAAAAAAGAAGAAAACGAGTCAGGTGTTAAAACCTCCTATCCTAAAAGTTAAGATTATTCATTATTATGCGTGTGCGTGATTTTGTGAGAGGAAATAGCTACAAATTGTAATCTGCATTGCTAATTCATCGATATTATAAGCTATTATCAGATTATAGTCAGGAAAGAAAATCAACCATGATTCTACCGGCTCGTATTGACCATTTCTCTTCTACATTTTATATGAAATTTGTCTTGATAAAGATACAGCTTAAATCATCGAGTTTTTATACCATCTTGATTTTTTGCTTAAATCAAACGATTTCCTGAGCTTTTATTTTACTTTGACAGCTTTTGACGTAGACAACATTTAAATATAATTATAGGTTTGTAATTTTCTTAAAAGCTTTATTTTAAAGAGCTCTATCTCATGATGCAGTTCATATGTATGTAGATGGCTCAGTTGTCAAGTTATGACCCTTTAAAGTAAAGGCCCCACCCGCTACGGAGGGACGGCCCAATAGATTTTCCCATTATATACCCGTTCAGCTTTTTCTTTTCACGAACCCCTTGTTCATGCCTGTAACGAAAAAAGAAAAACTGCTCATGATTTAAAAAATAAAGGCCATCGGTTCCAGTCCTTGAGCAGTCATTGCCCTGTTTCCCTCACAAAATTAGATTTATCTTAAAGTGGATTAAGAGACTCATTCTTTTTAAGTCTCTAACACTTAAGAGGAATTTGTAAGTAAAATTAATAAAATAGAACCTAGTTATAAAAAGGGACTTGAATTGAACTTCATAAATCTCATCACACGAAAATTGAAATTTCTTCTTAAGGGGTTGGGGTCATATCTTACTTCCCGAATAACAGCCTGTCCTTTCACACTTCGCATAAATGTTCATCGAATGATGGACGAATTCAAAGAACAAAATCGGGCGTCCCCGATGCCTTTTGAGTTAAAAACCATTAAAATACACATTTTTCGCCAAAATTAACTACATAAGTCTATGGCAAAATCATTTTTTCGAGGACATTTGTGGTTATAGCTAAAAATTAGCCATAATTTTGTTGTGTGTGTGATTTTTTATATCAAATACGTAAAACCTTGCAAAGTATTTATTAAATTACTTTGCAAGTATTTAGGCCTCACCTTGATCAAACCATGAGCTGGGAACCCCACATAAATAATCATGTGTGTTAATATCTCAAAATACATGGGTTGTTCTCCGTATAAGGGACGTGGAGGTCAGCAGACCATTTGAATACAAATACAAAGCATAGTGATTCCTCGTCTAGTATGTGATGTTTTATTCGGGGGCAATTGTAATGAGACTCTTCATAGAAGGTGGAACGACTTCAATCGTGCTGGGAGAGAGTTCACGTTGGACACACTCAAACATTTTCACTAACAAATTTAAACTGGAATTCATTGTATGATCGTAGATTAGAAAGAAAAATCTGTGCCTCACTGTGTTTAAATGTTGATGGTCTGTTCCAGAAAACCTCAATTTTTTTACTTTTAGTTAGGGGACAACCATGGTCACGATTACAAGGCGGTAGTTCACATGGCAATATTGCTCTTAACTTAAAACCCAAAACTGAGGACTGGAGCGAGCATTTTTGTTTCAGGGGGGATGGGGATAAGTGGAATTCGCTTTTCTAATGATATTAAAAGTCCTCTTCCAAACAGCATAAAAGTTTTAAAAACAAACTGTTAAATTGTCAATAATTGACAGCAGTTAGTGGTTTGTACTCAACAATTTTTTTTTATGTTTAACAAAAAAACTTTAAAACAGAAATTTAAGGATTTTTTAAAAATATTAAAAAACTTGCTTTCTACTTTCTATTTTGCCTTGTTTGTATAATTTGTATTTAAATAAGTGCAATTGAAAATTATATAATTATCTTTGATCTAAAAATGAGCCTGGGCAGGCCCTGGATGCTCGTTTTTATATGCATATTCACAAATGCATATAAGTAGCATCTTTTCAGCGCTTCGATCTAGATGTAGAAGCGCTTTATAAGTATTAATTATGTGGTTGTATGTATGAGTAATATTTGGCAGAGGTAAAAAAATTTACTGATATTCAATATTGTTTTATTGTTTAATTGCTCTGTTAATATTGGATTGTATTATTATTTTATTTGAATTGTAATATTTTAAGGTTTATTGCTAGTAGTCTTTGTATATTTTAAATAACTGTATTTTGATGTTTTTTATATGTGAAACTGGGCCTCAGGAAGGAGGCAGAGGCTATTTGTATTGTCTCTGATTGAGTGCCCCAGGTTAAAGCAGAACTAAAAACATATAAGTTGCGCAATCTTAGAGGATATTCATGCGAAAAAATCTTATTTTCTTGTGGAACATTGAACCCTTGCGAATCTTGGTGCGTACAGCTCCGACAACAAAACGCAGAATAATCCGCAACGTGTTGAGCGCGTGGGTCTCTGAGTGTTGCTGCCCAGCGAGTAACGATCTTGCAATTTAGGCCTCTAATACCATTAGCTTTCCAACTTTTTATCTTTTATGTCTGAATCCGAGTTTCGTGTTACCATACTTTTTGTTAAATCCTATATTCTGCAGTTTGTGACAGGGGAGGCGGTATCAATCCCGGTTTAGACCTATTATATAGGGTTTTCTGATAAATTTTGTCTTAAAAGACCTACGTGTCAATTAGGATTCTTCACATGACCACTCGAATTTAACAGGACTATTCAATATAAATAACTATATGGAAAAGGAAAACACATTCGAAGGGCACCGTCCCCACAAATAAAACATTTTTCCAGCACAATGTGTACCGAACCTAAATTCGGAAACAATGGGTAAGTAAAAGATTTTTCTCTATCAAGTACGAAGTCAAAGTAATAAAATAATGCAATTAGGGCACCATTTTCGCAGTTTAAGCATAGTGAGGTCTCGTAACGGGCTTGGACCTAGATATATTAATCAATACTATATAATTTTTAAAACAGTGAAGCACCATTAATATTATATGTTGTGGAGGAGGGAATGGGGGAGAAGGGGGGAGAAAACCATAAATCACGAAATTCATGTAGATTTGGGTAATTTTACTGCTAAGATTAAGGGGACAGCCGCAAACTCTGTTTCGAGACAATGGGGACAAACGCCTAATGGGAGGGCCAATCCCATCCCCATTCCTCACTGCCTTAAGATGCCAAGGAGAAACACATGAAGAAAAGAAACCATTGCCAGTGTTGAACAAAGGACAATAAAAGACAGGGTGGTTTCATGTTCAAAGGACCCATGCATCACCCTTCCTCGCGCGCTCGTGGTAAAGGACTGTTTTTGATTGTGCGTAAAAACTCTTGCTACGCGGGACGTGCGCTCTTGTTTGTTATGCGCGGGCAATCGACGCTTCAGGGCTCGGAGCATTCAGAAGATATGAGGCTTGGAAACGATGCAAAAGTTGTATAGTTGCTAGTGTCCGTTACCGTATACGATTCCGATTCTTTTGCAATAGATATCATCAACCGATGTCTGTGACACAGTCTTCCGTTGCCTTTAGCTGGTGGTTACCACAGTTATGATAAAAAATACGGTATACCTCAACTGCAATAATAATAACAATCAAATAATTTAAGAGTAAGGTTCTCTGGGTGTCGTGACTTTTACCATTAAATAGATACAGCGTGAGGAAGGTGTTGTTTCTTGGCTTTACCCTTATATGCCTTGGTCAAAGACATCAACCCGTATGATACCTCTTATTCACTTCGAAGTCAAACACGAGTGGCAACTTCCTCCCAGGGAAATATGTGTGACTTAAGGTAACAGCGCTTTAGGTTGGCAGATGTGCTAGTAGAGGATCAGCCAGTACAATATGTCATGTTTAGAAGGCTCCCAAAAGGACTTGTTTTTAAACCTGAAAGATTTACGTTTGGGGATAAAACTACGGGTGTATATTTATGTTCCATACAATGTTATTTAAAGAATTTGGGCAAACCCTTTCGGAAGGTGTTCAGGGATGGATGATATAAGTTATATTTCACTCAAGAAGTGGAGTCCGATGACTTTAAAGCAGGAGATTTCCCATAATTTTCGGGCAAAAATAATAGCCGTTGAAGTTTTGTGAAAAAGGATGGATGTAGGACAAAGCTGGAAAATATAGATTAAAGAAATTTTTCTTATGGGAAGATAGGTATTACTGCCACATTTAAACGAAACGGTATTGCAAAATAGCAAAGAGTTCCATTATTACCCACAATCCCTATGGGTAACCAAATTATTTTTTTTTTGCCCGATACGGTTGGGTTTTGTTTGTGTAGGCCATAATAAAAAATATTTTGTGTCCTGTAGAATTTTAATTAAAAACGGGTGAGGGTACGGGGTTAAATATGGAACGCATTTCCTTGAAAATATCTTCGGGCCCAATTTTACAAGAAATTATTGATATATTTGTTGCAAGTGAGTTATCTTAAATGGCAGTTGCGTATTATTAGATTCACTGCAGTCGTAACAATTTCGAACTGATTGGATGCTCTTGTTGGTAATGTGCTGTTGTTTTGTTTTTGTTTTTTTTAAAAGCACATACCAAGTAACTATAACCCAGGGGGACTTGTCTTACTTCTATAAGGTGGTTATGATGCGGTGAACAAGAAAACGCGTAAAAGGGGTTTCTTTTTCCAAACAGGCGAATGTACGCGCGTACATTGATTAGGGTTGTCACAAAACAGCAAAAATATGGAAAAAAAAGGTATGTTGTTTTCTCAAAACTTTTGCCCTAAAATGATGATAATTGTGATGTTGATATTTTTTAAAACAAAAAGACATATTTTTTTCAAAAACCTTTCAAAAACTCTCTCACAAACTTAATCAAATCAATGAAGCACGGAAATCTTGTGCAACAATTGTAAGTTTCATAGAAATGAAATTATTGCGATTTGTAAGCTTCGACGCGCTCTTAAATACCTTGATGAAGTCCGTAGAACACCCACGAGAGACAGATGAAATGGCTACTTACAAAAGATCAATTAAATTTTACACGAATACTGAGTGTACTTCTAATGGAGTTCACTGTTAGTGAGAAGATTGTTCGGAATACATGAATATTCACTCTTAATTGACACATGAGATTTTTAACGAACATGGTTCAAATACAGCTGCGACGGCAGATTTACATTAAGCCTTCGGGATTATACCAAAACAAATATGGTTCATGGATTTGACATGAACACTTCATATTTGCTTTAAACGGGGAGAGTAATCAAACTTGTACAAGCAATCGTGAAGTAGTTAACGCGGAAAACCACTTTGAGACATCATTCTTTAATCTCGAAAAAATTATTAAATGGACATTTTACGTCGGTAGTACATAAATTTGACTGGTTCAAAAAACAGGTTAGCCGTCACACCTTACCTAATGGTTGGCGCGCAAAAGAGTCGTACTTGCAATTGGCGACTTCCTTTCATATGAACAACCTCTGATTTAAAACTTGGAATCATCGCACGTTGTAAAATGTTGCAAAATCAGTATTCTTTGATCTTATTGTTTGAAAAACAAATAATCTCTGAAATTGCAGAAGAAATGATACCTGAAAACAATTCACAATAAATAGGAACAAAAAATGACAGAAGAAACAGAACCAAAAACAATCCAAAGTATTAATATTAATACGGATTTGGAAAGGACATACAAACTGATAACAGGATCGGGAATATAACATGAAAGTCTCCAACGTTGGAAATTCTCACATATCGGGATATGCTCATTTTAAATGCTATTTGCCAGATATGAATCACCTCTGGCTTACTTATTATCATAGCAGTGCATCGGTTGTTTCTTTGACCCGTTCGATATATTCCAATATCGTTCACATTTTATTGGTATCATTTTTAAAAAATTACAATTTTAATCAATTTTTTTTTGGGTTACTAGTATTACATCCTGCTTAATTTCTCATCCATTTGGCCGTATTCTCTGGTTCGTTTATCCTCACAAAGAGCTATTACCACATAAAACAATTTATTATAATTTCTCAGAGGAAATTAAGTTTAATTCATTCAATTCCCAGAAAGACGGTTAAACCTTGTTATAACTTGAGGCGCGAACAATAAATTTGTTTTATGCGTGCATTTTCGGCTAAGAAGAAACAGAAAACGTTTCGCGGATATTACAATTGGATTTAGGAGAATCTCTAAACTCGGAACTATGCCGCCGGAAAGATTTGAACAGCTTTATGTGCAGCCTTTAAGTGCGTGAAAATTGCATTAGCGGAATTAATGTTCAATGTTAGAAAGGTTACTCTGCCCTTTTGTATGAGCAAAATTAAGAGCTTAATACGCTGTGAGTAGTAATAAAGTCGGATTGTGGAAGTCTCTTACCGAAGTAGCTCGAAGTTTGCCTCATAAATATTCATATGAAGCACCTGCTGCCTAGAAGCGAAGAAGAACTCCCACTCCTCCATGCCTATGCTTAAATAGCGCCGTAAGATCTGTTTACATAGAACAACATTGAACTGGGTCCGTATTGAATGTACTGGAGGGAGTGAATGTAATTTTGCACCAACATACCTTGTTTATACCACACCAAGCGAAGGAATGCCAACCCACACAAAAACACTAAAATAGGGTTTTGCTGGCCACATCTGGTATGCGGAAAATACAAAAAAACCACCTACAGAAATATCTGAAGTTTTCAGGTAAACCAGGTGCATTTATTGTATTCTTTTCATATTGGATGAAAAGCGACAACACACAAGTCCATTCAGCCTAATATACCTTGCGTTAAGATAACCCTATGCTGGCAGAAATATGGAAATAAATTGCTGTTCTTTTGTAGTTTTCCCGTTTTTAAAACTTTTGCAGTAACAAGGTGCGCTATATAGACAGACATGCGCCTGATGTGGGTGAACATACGTGGACAGTACACACTTTTTCCTTGCCCATTACAGAGCTTTTTGGAGACTGACAATATTCAGCATGTTCACGGAACGGAAAGCCAATGACATTGTCTAATCCCATTTTGTTGTGTACATAACTCACAGCTACATGACTCTCATGATTACCATAAACCTTCTTTCTTTCTTCCAAGGACTGCAAAGGATTGGAACTATCTGCCAGAGATACACCATCAATCGGCATCATTACGAAGTACCTCACAATAATTGTGCTTTTGGTCTTCAGTGAAGAAGAAGAAGAAAATGACATATTTAGATATCCTAGCCGGCTAGGCGGGAGTGACATGTGCTTGAAGAAGCAAATAGTCTCTTGAACAAAGCTGCATGTTTTACAGACACTACATATTCCTCTTGCATACGTACGTATTCGTCTTGCATATCTGCTATAATGTTTGCTAGTCTACTCCATTTCCGCTGATTGCGCATTATTTTTTACTAGTGCCGTTCAATGTTGGCCCACATTCACGTTGTTTTAAGCATGTTAATGTATTAAGTACTGGAAAAGATGATCTCGTTAAACTGTATTGTGATATTTTAAAAGTACTAACAAATTACATTATGCCTCTTGAAATCTTCTGGCAAAATTACTAACTCTGAGTCTTGATAGGATTTCTTGTCAGGTCCGATGAAGTCAGTTTTAATGTTTTTTTTTGAAAACTAACCGTTATTCTCAAATACAATATTCATATAAAAAGCTCTGATCTTTAATTTGAAATCATTTTTTTAACAATTGCACATAATTAGATGCCTACAAGGATGGATTTGATATTGATCTACGTTTCTCTTTCTCCGTCATGTCATATCATTGGTTTGTGTTTATCCAATATCTACATAGCTCAATTAACTGGGGCTATTTGCTAACGTTTTAGTACTAATCAGATAATAGCGTAAGTTAAATTGCAATAAAACGCAAACAAACCAGCATTAATCGCAGACGAATGAGAATAAATTGACCTCAAAATTGTATGAACTATTAAGGAATATCTCACAAAACTTGCCACCGAAGATTTAAAACAATTGGCCAATCGAACGTCGGTGGCTGACAGAAGGGATGATTTAACTTATATTCCCAATCTTTTTTCGGAGAATGCCGTTTAGGTTACACCCAATTCACATTAAAAAGAAAAATCCTTAAAAGGCATCTTTAAATCCCCCTGCATACTCCCCGCATTTCTCAAATCTAATGAAAATTGTAGTATCTATCTGACTTTCATCGAAAACCACACACACAAAACAACTACTCCCTGTTTAGCTTATGCACAAAGTTCCTAGGGGCTAATTTAGTGTTCGACACACAATTTTTAAGTAACTTGGAGTTGTGTGCAAATTTCTAGTCGCTATACACTGTGAACGGGTGAATGCTCAAAATGGCGGATTTACACAAAAATAACGGCTTTTATAATTAAATCGGATCACTGGAAACGCCAAATTTCTGTTCATCCATTCTAAATAACGCCATCTCACGAACGTGACCCTCTAACTGACTTAAGTGAACCGACTGAACGAACTGGCCTCTCATTGACTTGCTTACCGACGGAACAGCTAATGGAGCGCATAGAGACATGGCATGGGGATATTATATTTTAAATTTATGCCTAGTAATTCTTGAAAGGGAGTCTATCACTCAAAGACCCCATGTTTTAAAACCAGAGTTTCCTACATGAGTGGACCTTTTTCCTTTCCACCATACTATGAAGTTTTAAAATACCAGGTGAGACCAATTCCTCTGATTGCCCCTCCATTAGGAATTTTTCTTCACCCCTTACGGCACACCTTCAGAGTATGTTGAAAGAACAAAAGGTCCACTCCGGGGGGAATGATAAGAGGGTTACTGCGCGGTCAGTGAATGGGTGCTGGGTTTACGAAATGAAAAAGTCCGTGTGTAATTGTATGAATAACTCTGGTTTAAAACCTGGGTCTTGTCAGAATACCAGCCATTGTGTAGAACCCTGGCAAGGTGTATAACTAAAATGAATAGTGTGTTGTGTGTTTTAAAATTGATGCAACGGACAGTCATTGAGACTGTTGACTCATTTACTCGTTTGCAGTCACACCCACAGACTTAACTCACAACACACTGATATGAACTTCTAGTTTTCGAGGCATTGTGATTTTTTATGGCCTGTTTTAATTGTTATTGTACTTTCATTAGTACTTCAGGGGGAATCTCGAAAGAGCTCCAGGCCATCTCTGCAGCTTGTTGCTGTTTGTATTCTTTTTGCTGTTTACCTATTAATTATTTATTATGCATTAATAAGGTGTCCTATTATGCCTTTTTATATCACCGTGGGGCAAGGCAGATTATGTAAAATATCTTATATGACATCATATTCCATACTGTATATTTCTGTACTGTTTAGTGAGTCTACTCAAGGTAGACTAACTAAAACTCATGACTATTAAGTTGATTCAGCATGAGTTGCAAGCTACTAGAGATATCAAGTGTTTTGTGTGTTTGAGCATTTCTGGTACTTATGTTGCTTGCTATGATTCCCACAGTACAACATATCTCAACGTAACTGTGTTTTTTTGGCCCTTGTAGAGTGAGCCCTAGTGTCTGTTACAGTACAACTACACCGATTATTTTTGCAATCGATATATCAACCGATGTCCTGTGTAACCACATTCACCCCTGCATTTCGCTTGAGTGCCACCGGAACTGTATACCTCAACTGCAATAATAATAACAATCTGATAATTTAGAATGTTTCTTGGGCCTCGTGACTTTTTACATTAATGTATTACAGCGTGAGACATGTGCTGTTTCCTTTCGACTTTTCCCATTATCTACCTGGTCAAAGACCATCTGGAGAAGGTTAACAACGACAAACCTTATGATACCCATTTATCACTTTCGAGTCAAAACGGTGGCAACTTCCTCCCATGGAATAATGTGTGCCTTTAAGGTAACAGAGCTTAATAGGCTGCAGTGTGCTATACTAATTCCATTTGATAGTGTAAGCCCTCTACTTTTCTGTATTGGATGTATGAATTTTGAGGGGATTAGTATACTAAAACTTTAGTCCGGGTATTAGTGGTAATGATGTGCGCTATAGCTATGATAGCCAACGGCTGACGGCAGTGTAGGGCCATTCACATCCAATCAATAGTGAAAGCATAAACCCTAGATGTCAAAAGCGCAACTACATCCAGGAATATTTAATTGAAAGCAAGGTGAAAGCTGCTTTTCTGATTGAAGATCAACGTTCTGCATTGTAACCCATGTGACTGAAGCCCCTCTAAAATTTATATGTTGTTGGTAGGCAATTTTTAAACCATTATGGGGTAGACACATTATGCATCACACAGTAGTTTGGTCAAAACACAATTTTGAATGTAAATTGCCTCAATTAATGTAAATTACAAAGCAATCATCCACTTAGTGTTTTGGTAATAAGTACAAACTGTATCAAAAGTAAAGAACCACTATTTTATAGGCCTATGGCACACGTAAACATGTTTAATGACCTTTTATTTGAGTTGCCAGTTTCTTTCAATCCAATCTTGGAGCATCAGCGATTTTTTTATCCATATGGCAGTCCTTTTAAAGGGGCTTGTCCTTGTAAAAACTGAAAACGCCCAAAGGAATTGCGATTTCTTTTTGGGGGGAGGGGGATATATTAAAGCGGTGTTTTTTTTTTTTCCTTTTTTGCAGGAAGTAAGCCGGTTTTTTACTTTTTTTCTTAGACCACCTGTTTTCTTTATAAACCATTTCTAAAAGATTGCAGTAAATTCCTGAAAAGCAGTTACTAATCTCGCAAAAATGCCTTGAAAAAGTTGGGTTTTTTAGGATTTCAACAGTGTAAAAATACTGATTTTCCATTAAAAAAGTGCAAAATCAGAATTATTATTTGTTAATCAAACTCATAGTTTTCTAAATGTAAAATCGTGAATTCACGTTTTTTATCACTCTAATCATGCAATTCCCTCGGAAAAGAATAAAATTAAGACTAATAGTTTTCTTTTTGTTAAATAGTCCTTGACAATTCGTTCATACTGCTGCAAAAATACTAAAGAATGTAAGAACGAAATGAACTGTAATTTAAGTGAAATAATATTGGAATACTCTTTGTACATGTGGCAAAAATTACTCAAATTTAATCAAGTTCATATGCAATCAAATATGGTTTCACATTAAAACCATGTACATAACATATAACTTTTTGAAAACACGTTATCGAAAACGAAATCTAGAGCATTTTGGTTCTGTAAGAATGGTAATAGTTCATATTTTTGACTGAACCCAGTAACAATAAAGGAAGAAACGAAGGTTGATGAAGCATAACAAGTGCAGCTAATTACTAACTCGCCCTTTCTTCTCTTTGAACATCATAAGCTAAAAGTTCGATATCCAAAAAAAAAATAAATTTATACAAATCTAGAACACTGCTGCTTAGCAATAGCCAGAGTAACAATCAGTGTTATAATTTGTACACTGTCTGTTTAATTAACTTAGATGTCGGCGGTTTTTATTATTATTTCAAAAACTAATACGCTTCGAGCTTTCGAAAATCACGAAAGAAAGTTGTTATGCATCAGTTGGACCAACAAGATTATTGGTGTTTCCAACTGTAAAACATGTTTCTTCTTTGGATTTTTTATTCAATTACACTGATTTTCATTGACAAACTACACAAACTTGGGGTCCAAGGTGAATTATGACTTTTGACTCTGAACTTTGATGACAGACCCATTCACGAATTAGGGGCGCTTCAAAAGCATGTTAATACGAACAATATTGTTCGTGGACCTTACTTTGATTTCAGGTGTTTGAGCATGCATTAATGCATGGGCATATAAATGCATCGTTGAATACCGATAGTTCTTAATAGAGGCCCTGTCTGTTTTATTCAATTGCTACGGACAAAGAATCATAAGCTCTCCTGTAAGGTGTCCATTCAAGTTAATGATGCCGTTGTGACACACCTTGCATATCATCTCTTTTGTATTTGCAAAACAAAGGTTCGGATTTGATCCAGTTGAGCAAAGTTGGTATTATTTCTTTCATACAGTACGGAAATATTGAGCTGTGACTATATCCTCCGATGACAACTTTGACTACCTACAAAGAGGATCAATGGAGCCTTCCACAAAACGTAATTACAATGGTACCAACTTTGCGCTCATGCTTTGAAACGAGGGTAAAAATACCCATATTTCAATAATTTGGAAGGTTTAAACAAATGTCCTTTTCCCTATGTCATGTAAAAAACGTCTTAGGTCCAGGATACGAAACAACTTCTTTGTCGTTTTATTTCGAACTATACTATTTTTTTTATTTTTGAAATAATTAATACAAACCAGACCTCTAAGTTAATTGCCCAGACAATAGTTCTTTTGAAACGTATATATGAATATCTTCAATAATATATAATTGGAATTTCGCTAAGAAACTCAGTTACGTTCATCGATCTTTAGGATTGTTACCTTGGCGTTTGGCTTGCTGCCTAACTTGTCTTATATCTGAACACTTCTAAATATTATAGTAAATTTCTGAAAAGCTGTTACAAATCTCACGGAAACAGATTACAAAAAAGAAAAAAATATTAGCATTTCTGGATTAAGAATATTGAGTTTCAGTAAAAATAAACAAAATCCGAATTATTATCATTTGTTAATCAAACCTTCTTCAAAATGTAAAATTGTGAATTTTATTTCTTAATCACTCCAATCATGTCATTGACTTTATTCTTTAAAAGAATAAAGTTTTGCTCATTTTACAGTTATCTTTATGCATTTTTTGTTTCTTTTGAAGCACATTTTTTAAGATCCACACTTAAAAGATATTGTTTAAGATCCGCACACTTAAAAGATACATGACACTATGAAAGCACAGAACCTCATAATAATTATGAAAAAATGTACATAATTACTGTGCAACTTTTTACGGAATTATGTAGACATTTTATTAATTTAGACAATATATGAACTCGTATAATGGTTGCATAACATTTTGTATGTGCATATACTAAAAGGAAGTCGCCATAAATCATAAAAGTGCCCTATTACATGACGTGAAACCTTATGAAGGTAACGTTACGCTGCCATCATGACAACATCAGTGATCTATTCAAACATTTACTGTAATGGTGACTCGATTTACTACTCTTAACCAGATAAATTGGTAACGTGAACAGCTAATGTGACAAAATCTTGTCCAGCGATCTGCTGTTTACAATTTTAGTCGGGTTCCGATTTCACTGAGAAATACGGGAAATTTTATGTTCCATACATTGGATTTAAAAAACTGGGTCAAACCTTTTCTGGAAGGTGTGTTTCGGGGATGGATTGATATAGGTTCATATTTCACTCAGAAGTGTGTTCAATGACCTGAACTGGCAGAGGATCCCATAATGTTCTTGCAAAAATTAAACAACCTTAGAAGTTTTTAAGAAGTTTTTATATTATGAAAGGCGAAATGTATGACAAAGCGGTTAAAAATATAATAGAGGATATAAATGAACATTCCATGATTAAAAATGGGGGATTACTGTCCCAATTTTAAACGAACTCAGTAGGGAAAAATATTCAAGACAAATAGACAAAAATAAATATTGGCATATTTTAATTTTATTTTATTTTAGTGAACGTGTAGGATGTTACCTTGTTTATTGTTTTGCACTTCATCATAAACGAGGTCCATCGGTATGTAACGATACCACGAATAAATCAAACATGCACACATTGGGTTTTGCTGCTGATGCGACATATCATACATGGAAAGTAAATCAAACTTAAAAGTTTATATCAAATTAATGGGACGTAGGCGAAAGTCATTAAAAATTTGACCAACATACAAATAGTTTCGAAATAAAGGATATGTGCGTTGTACTTAAGATTGCGATGGTACAGTTATCATAAATTTTAAGATATTAGAATAATGCTATGCCAATTCATGGCTAGTCAAGCTGAAACAATAGGAAATGCATATGAGATGGGGTTCCATAAAATAGTGCAGCCGACAAATGGGACCACAAATAAAGATTCAAAAGTATTGCCGTGCTGCCTTTTGCTATACCTTAAATTTGTGCCCGTTTGGGGAGTACAAGTAACAATGGAATGTCGCCAAGAAGCTTATACTATTAACAGCCCACGGCACACCGGCCAATTTTATTGGTTATTCATACGGTTTGTAGAATGTAATAGCCAATCAGAGACACGATAAGAAAGCGTTATATGGCATCCAGCCCATCTAGAAGCTCGTTTTTGATGGTATTCAGAGGTTATAATATTATGTTACATAATGTAATGAGCCAATCAAGAGATAACAGAAAAGAAAGGTGGTGGACAGCGGGGATTAGTGTTACAGTGCCCATCCGCTGCAATTTTCGTAATCATATCAGACATCTGAAAAAGGCGTGTTGCATCAACCCTGGGCAATCAAACCCACTTGTCAACCAACCTACACCCCGCTCAAATGCTTTGTGTGTAACCTTTGCATGCAGTAGATCAGGCAGAATAAAAAGCTATTCTATTCAGTGGGTTCAGTGGGTGTGGTTTATCTTGTTTTAGCAAGAATTTGATTGGTTTATGTCAAAGCTCCGCCCATCCATTACTGGGTAATAGTGGATAGTGCGTGCAGCAATTACGCGGTGTAGTCGAGTACACATGACACGCGCAAGTGGCGCGTTTATACTGCGTCGTGCATTTCGCGTTGGTACGCAAATGCATTTACGCAGCGTGACACCACCGAACGATGATGTGGTTCCTTGGATTGAAACATTTGTTTTCAGAGGGTGCAATTATTTAATGAAATAAAAAGAATGATTTAGAATATTTTTGACAAATATTAGGTCAATAAAAAAGCAAAAATTACACAATTCTAAATAGATCGAGAAGTAAAAGAGTGATATTTTTTTTGTTTTGGCCATCTTAGATGGTGTCATAATGGATTGCCATCCAATATTTTTTATCGTGGTGGATACCGGCTGGGCCGGCATCCACCACTCAAATGGATGCCCTATCCATTATACACCATCCTAAGATGGCCCAACACAAAATCGCATCTTTTATTCTCTAAATAAATTCGGCCTTCAGCTACGGTCGTACGACGAGTGCTCTTAAAGCTCAGTGTGTTGTCTTCCATTCATTTTCTGGCATGTTGAGTGACCTGTGCCTTTGTGTGAAGATCCCAAATAAATGAAATAATAAGTGAAAGCTCCAATAAACTCCATTTTCCCGTTCCCCGTGAGAAATGGTATTTATGTCAAAATCAACGTAAACTCTCAATAGTCTTTGTTCGCTCTACAATATTCAGTCTGCAGCATTGGTGGCCCTGAGGATGAGCAGTGGCGTAACGTCGAGGTTGGGGGTTGAGAGGGATTGGGGTTAGGGGTGGCAAGGGGGAACGTTCCCCTTGCTCAAATTATCGGATTCTGGGACCCTACCGTCTTATGTTTTAATTTTAATTAAAAATGCTTTTCTTAGTAATTTGTGTGGACAGTACATTTCAACCTATTTTATTATCAAACTATGGAATGATATAACATGTGTTTTAATAAATGAGTTTACGTACAGCTTTTCAAACCATTCAAAAAGTTGAAAAATAAAACGGGGTCAAAGGTCATATTGAGCCCATTCGAGATCAATTTGCGCACATAAGCCTTGACTGGTCAAGTGGTTCTTGTGAACGAACACGGACATACATACAGACCCTACATATAAACATACACACAGAAAGAATCTGGTACCAAAGGTCACAGAGAGGTCATTAGAGGTCAAAAGTCACATAGAGATCAATTGTTCACAGTGACCAACGTATGAAGTTTTAATGGAAAATGCATGCAAGAATGAAAGCAGTAAGCAGCCAGCCTAACCAAAAAGAAACACACGCACATACGCAGAAGGAATCTGCTATGACGAATCACCGATGGCTTTAAACCCAGGTGATAAAAAAAGTCGCGGGGTGCGAGATCTCCTTTATAACCAATTAACTTGGAATGGGCCAAAAGAACCCCTGTTCAATAACACATAGGTTAACATAATAAACTGTATTTGAAACCAGTGAAGCAAATCCAATAACAAGAACACTTCTTCATCCTATCAGAGACACATTTGGTGGCACATTGTTCACTAACAAAAAGAACACAGTGGAGAAAAAAAATGCAATTTGAAAAACACTCTCTGAGCGGCGTTGTGTTCCATTTAGTGTTGTAGTGTTGTGTTATTTTTATAGCGGGGACGCCTCTGACATGACTAGACTTCATCTGTTTTACTTGACTTACATATTTTTCCCTTTTGGAAACACACTGACTGTTGATAATACGCAGTCAATACGTTCACAAACCACCACACACAACACCTAAAAACGGTGTCTAATCTTACTGAAAACGTCGATCACGCAGTCACAAATCTTGCTTTGCTTCAGATGTTTAAGTGGCAAGTCTACTTGGCGCTCACTTGTTATATATAGCAGGTAATAAAATAAAAGATGCGATTTTGTTTTGGCCATCTTAGATGGTGTCATAATGGATGGGCATCCAATATTTTTGAGTGGTGGATGCCGCGCAGCCGGTATCCACCACGATCACATATGGATGCCCATCCATTTATGACACCCACTACGAATGCCAAAACACAATCTCAGCTTTTTTCTCATCTTACTTAGAATTGTGGTACTTTTGCTTTTTATAAAATCGACATCAATTTATTTGTCCAAAAATATTCTTACACCATTCTTTTTATTCTTTAAATATTACACCCCTCTTGAAAAACAATGTTTCAAAATCCAAGGAGCCAAGTCATCGCGCGGGGTGAGTCGTCACGTTGCGTAAATTGCATTTTGGCTGACCAACAGCGACCCAATGCAAGAACGCAGTAAACCGCCGCGGTGGGGTCAGGCTACAACCCGCGTAATTGCTGCCTTCACTATCCCCTCTATACCCCAGTAATATGATGGGGCGTAGCTTTGACATAACCCAATCAATTTCTTTGTTTAACAATGGATTAACAACGGCCCCCCCCTGAAATAAGAATAAAACATCTTCATCTCGAGATTAAATTGTTTTCTTTTAAATTCTGTCGTCGTTGATGTATCATTCGAATTACATACAAACAAACACCCCCTTACCTCGTTCCAGCCGATATTGTTGGCGTTTTATTGAGGTCCTGATATGGGTATTGAGAAATGTTCGCTTTTCAATTGCTCAATTTATATTAAACACATTTTGCTATGTTCAAAAAACGTGATGAATTTTTGGAAAATATCATAGTTCTCGTAGCAAACAATATTTAGCCTATATTAAAGGCATTACATAAAATCGTGGGCAAAAAATATTTACGTTAAAAACAACAACAAAAAAATTCTGGGTACAAATGTACACTCTCAATATGCACAGTTAAGTGTTATTAGTCCGTCAATTTTGGCTCTGCTATACAGAACAAGATTGGTGGCAGTGGTCGGTGAATACTAATGAAATAAATCCACTCGGATTACGGACGGAATTGCAAGATCATGGTTATATTTGAAAGAAAGGCACAACAAATATTACAAACCGGAATTAAAAAAAAAAAACCATTTAGTATGCGAACTCAACTTGGTGAATATCGGGAGCACCACTCGAAGCGACTCTGGTTGTTTTATCAATAATCTTTCTACATTAGGTTTGAGTCTTTTCATGTAATTAAATTCAATTCATTTCGGAGAGTATACGTACAGTTGAGTTGGTGCGAAAAACATAGGCATGCGTATCCTAACGCAAAATAGGACCCACAGAAGTCTTAAGTCTTCAATACATTGTCCACTCTTGTAGTCTGTTGTCTCACAATTTTATATTTAGTATTCTTTATATTACTTTGCAGATCTCATTGAATGATTATGCAGGAAAAAGTAAAAATTGGCTTGTCGGTTTACAGGACGCATTTATTTCAGCTAAGTGACTAACGTTTTTGTAAGCTTCAATTATATTTTATGTTTCGTTTGAATTTCTTCACGTTGCTGACTGTACCAGCGCAAGTCGTTATTCCTGTTTCAAACCCTCAAATAAATATATACAGAACCTCGTGAAGTTTATGCCGCCACAAGCCTTGCACGTTTTATTGCAATTTGAAAATGTTAAATAAAAGGATAACAGTTGGAAATATAACTTTCCATGAAATAATGTTTCTGGTATGTTTTTAATACTCTTGGTATTTAAAGATTACGCTTACTGTGGTATTTAAATGTCAAAACAAATCACCCATGTGATATCAAAGACTTGTTAGATGAAAACTACGACTTACTCTAGATTTCTCTGCGTCTGGGTTGTCTTATACTATATGCATGGAATAACACATATTTGTTGAGGAAATCTTAGTCAAAGGTTAGGGATTATTACTACTAAAACATTATTTCCATGGTAGGGAAAAATCTACTCAGATTGCCAACAATTTACTCAATTAGACCACAATTCAAATGTACGTATTGCAAAGGCAACAAAAGTTTAATATAAAAGTTTTAATTAAACAATACACCGGTAACATAACAAACGAATATTATAAAGGTCGCCCGGACGTAAAGGATACAAAAATTTCAACCATTAGAAATTTCACTTTATTACTTCTATGGGAGTTCAATCAAATGCAATAAAGAAAGTAACCGTAATTCGTATATTGTACACATAGTATATGTTACGTAAAATAGCTTTAAAAGATTGCGTAGCGATTCTGGCAGCAAAAATGGAGTTGCCAATATGTATATTTGCACGGTTTGTGTTACTTAAAATAAGATTTAAAAGAGTTACGAAAAATAAGATTTTAAGGTGCACTCTGAATACTATGGTTTGCCAGCCGTAACACATGTCCACAGACCCACACTCCATGAACCTACGAAATACAAATATCACGCTTGCACACAATCTTATGTGCAATGGAGGGTTTCGCGTACGTATAGCGTCGGTGTGTAAGAGTACGGTCTCAACTTTTTTTTTCAAAGATAGAATAGCCGAATGTGTATACAAGTAATACAAATATATTACCCAAGTCGGGAATTAATTGAAGCGTGGCTCTATTTGTTGCTTCTTTTTTATTCGATGGTGTAGGGCAGTTCAATTTGCTTAATTGTTTTGCAAGTTTGTGTCAATCGTACCGTGAGTTGAGTATGTAAGAACGGATTTTAAGAAAAACAGGCATGTTATGGAACTAGTCCTTTTGCTTTGATCAAGGCCATTTTTTAGGCTCCTGAAGATGTCTTTCCATTGTATTCACATAGTACCGCTCCCGCCCCAGATTTTTCAATCCCTAGGAGAAAAATGTTACCCAAAATGTTAAACTAAACACTTTTTCTCATCAAGCACGAAAAGAAAGTATTGACGTAAGGGAAAAGTGATCCCCGTACAATCAAAAAACAATAACATTAAATATTTTGTTTCATTTTCAGATGCATTCTGTTTCTCATTGGCTTGAAAACTTTTTTAATAAATATCCAATTTGGTGGACGTAAAAAATAATTTAAAAAAATGGCATCATGATGGTATATATCGATCTTAATAATAAATTAAGCTTCAAATTGGGAACTTGGTCCCATTTCCTGAAGAATATCAAGTCAGAAGTTAAAAACACACATATACCATATCAAGACCTTATGGCTCTCCATAACGTTAAATCAGATGATAAGTCGCAATGCAGGTGGAAGCATTACAATGATTTTCATTTGTGGTTGAATATAAACTCCATACAAACACGGGATTTCAATATTGCTATTCCCAATTCTCACAACATAACAACGAGCACTTGATTTCCGGGAGGTAAATAAAAAAAGTGATATCAAAAATGTATTTGTAGGGAGATTGAATAAGCTTTTGCAAGCCCTGTTTTTCTCATGAATACACGCTTTCATCATAGTGATACAAAAAATACAAATTTTCAATAAAGTAGGTGAAGCTTGTCACAGTATTTTATGAATGGCATCATAACGCGAAGTAATAATTGCAAAAATCAGAAACTGAATAAATTCGTCACCTTAGGCGTAGTAAAAATACATGCTTAGCGTTTCCCGCGTCCTCTTTTTGGGCCGCTTCAATTTTCTTTTTCTTTTTCCAAACATATTGTCACAACTTTAGTAGAAAGGTCTTTCAGCAGTGAGATGCTTCCTACAATGTGTTAATGTACAAGAAGTTTTATTTTAAACAGGTTTTGTAATCATTAAGGCTTGAGAGGTCTGTCTGGACAGAAGAAGGAATAAAAATGGCCCCTCCTTTTCACATTGCATCCACTGAAGGGTTCTTTCAGCAGTTGAGATCTTTGCTAAAAATTAAAAAGTAATTAAATTTGGGATTTTTTGCTTAGATATATTACCTTAGGAGGTAATTAATAATTAATAATACTAAATCAAATAACATTTTAATGTTTTTAAATTATAGCATCAATTTTAATTTGTTCATGCCCTGCTCTTAACTGTTGTAGTATATGGGGAAATAAGGCGATTTTGAAGCTTATGAGAAAATACAAGATGGTATAATTTGGCTCTATTTGCAAATGATTATTTAAGTTGGTTAGGTCTCGAGAGATATAATGAATTATTTGTTCCCAAAACTTATATTGGAGTTGCTGAGGATGGAAGTGAAGGTTCTTTCAGCAGTTGAGGGGGGGGAGCTTCCTACGATTTGTTTATGTACAAGAAGTACTTGGAAAACCGGTTTTGTTATATAAGAAGGTCTGTCTGACAGAAGAAGGAAATAAAAATGGCCTCCTCATTTTCTGCCATGCATCCACTGAAGGGTTCTTTCAGCAGTGAGATCTTCCTAAAAATTAAAGTACGTAATAAATCTTGGGATTTATTTGATTAGATATATACATTAGGAGGTAATTAATAATTAATAATACTTAAATCAAAGAACCTTTTATATGCTGATAAGAATCAATTTTAATTTGTAATGCCATGCTCTTAACGGTTTGTAAGTCTATGGGAGGAAAATAGGCGATTTGAGGTTCTGAGGAAAAATACAAGATGGTATAAATTTTGGCTATTATTTTGCAAGATTATTTTAAAATTGGTTTATAAAAAAAAAGAACCACAGGGAAAATGAACAAAAATAAAAACATTAAATTGGAGTTGCTGAGGATGGAAAGGTGAAGGTTCTTTCAGCAGTGAGATGCTTCCTACAGATTTGTTTATGTACAGAAGTTAATTTAAACAGGTTTTGTAATCATAAGAGGTCTTTGAAGGAAGAAAGGAAATAAAAATGGCCCCCCTCCCTCCTTTTTCTGAACATCATCCACTACAATGAATTTTAAAATATGGTTAAAATATGGATATGGATATCTTTCACTTATTCGGATAAGAAATAAAAAGCCACTCTTCCTTCCTCTTTTTCATAAACATGCGAGCTAAACATGTTTTATTTAATCGGATAAGCATTAAAGCGAACCTAATTACCATTTCCAATTTTTAGAGAGTTAATGGTATTGTAAGGTTTCCAATGTTATAAGCGTGAAAATGACACATAATTTGTTATGCTTTTTCTGGTTTTTTCCTTCTAAATTTGTCACGCGGTAATTTTCCTGGGGCTCTTCAACGAGTACTATTTCAAAATGCCCAAAATGTCAGTTAGAACCTTGACGAATGTAGTGGCGCGTAAATGTTTTAAGCTTGAGTAAGTACCAAAATGCAAAGGATTTAAGCACTGTTTAATAGTGTTGCAAGTTTTGCAATGGAAGAACATATGCCTACATGTTAATTGTTGTACTTACTCGCCATGCGCGATGAGTGGGAACAGTGAACATTAACCCTTTAATTTGGCAGATTCTGCATAGGTTAGTGATTTCAGAAATGGCTTCATAAACCTTTTAATTTTGGAGATAAGTCATTTCAGCATCACTGATCTAAGGCCTGATTTGGAATTTAATTTCAAAGTTTATGTATTGTATTCTAGATTTGTGATGGAAACTGCATTAATTTTGGATTTGGTGAGAATGAAATACTTTTTAATTGCTTGCATGGCTCAGAGTTTAAAATCTAGTTGGCTGTTTAGTGATTTCGCATTACTATAACGTATTGGAAAGAAATATTGAGAAAGAAAACATCTTTCAGGAGGTCTACAAAATCCCAGCAAACAAAACGTAATTCAAAATTTTTATAAAGTCTGGCAGAAATAATATAAAAGGGTTTGTTATGAACAGCATCCTGTTTAAAAAATTGGAAATTACAAATTTGCTTTTCGTAATTTGTCTGAAATTAAAACAGCAAAGTTCAGACAATATACAAGTAAGCATTCTGTACTGTCCATTTTGAAAACGAAAACCCATTGTGTCAGGGGTTTGGATATGTTTATTAAAATCTGTAATAAAAAATTAAACTTAATAAAAACTATGTTTTAAAGACGTTTTAGTTAAATATCTCCAGAAAATGTGTTTTTCTGGAAACGATATCTAATTTTTTAAAAATATAATATTTTAAAACAGTTAAGGACGAACAAAATCTTAAATTGATTTGTGCTGCGAACTTAGTATGATTGTATTATTAGTATATCACTTTCCAACAAGGTCATGCTCTAAATTATCATATAGAGAGCGAAAGAATTGTGGTTCAACCCAACTTATAAAACAAATATAGAACGATTTATTACCAAAATCTTTTGTGCACCTTTTTAACATTCACCGGGAGAATCATAACTACGACACGAGTACAAGAACGATTTAAAATACCTATGCAAAAGATGACAAATATTTCACTAGGGACCAAAAATATGGAATGCGCTACCAAAGGAAATCAAAGTTGTTAGAACCCTTGGGCAATTTAAGTTCAAACTGAAATCCTTATTGAGAAACAAATTAACTTAATATTCATGTGTCGTCAATCAAATTTTGACCAATATATTGCTTGTGTCAAATTGAATCTTTATTAGTATCTTTACTATATGAATCATATTGTATTTGTTATATATATATATATATATATCATCTGAAATCGTACGGTTTGCCAGGAAGCACACATGATGTTTTTTCGTTTAAGTTAACTGAAATTCTTATTGGGATACAAAATAAGTATATATTCATGTGTCGTCAATCAAGTTTAACCATTATATTATTTGTGTCCAATTGAATCTATATAGTATTTTTATACTATATGAATTATGTTGTATTTGTTAGATTTATCTGAAGTTGTTCGGTCTGCCAGGAGGTACACATGACGTTCTTTCGTTTACTCTGCTCAAATTTCATTTGCTCTGCAGCCATGCGACTCCAGCATGTTCAGATTATTGTAATGCAGAATGCGTAGACGATGTATGGTGTGCGTATGTGAGTGTTTTGTGTGATAGAGTTTGAGTGAAGTGTGTTTTGAGTGACGTGAGTTGTTGCTTGTAAGGTTGTACCCTTTTTTGAGTGTGTTTGTTTGTTATATTTTTATATTGTATCTTGTACTAGGGGGTGCATCATTTTACAGGGGGCATTTTGACTTCCTGTTGTACATCCCCACTTTTGTGTGTTATATTTTTGTTTGTTTGTTTGTTATTATTTGATGTAAAGAAAGTTGATTGTATTGAAATAAAAAAAAACAATCAACAAACATCTATGACTATTGCTTGTAAATAATTCAACATGCCATAAAAGCCTTACAAATACAAGAGGGTTTTATCTTATAGTTTGAATGAGCACACATCGAGAAGGACTTGAAACTTTTGATTTACCTGCCCTTTTAAGAGAGTTCGTAAACGTGAGAGTTCTGGATCGAGACTAACACTCACAGAGGATTCAAAAGCATTTTATATTCGTCGCTGGGCGGGAAAACCTCATATGTAACTCCAGAGGTCAAATGCAAAACCCACATAGTAAACAAGGGCCCGATGATAAAACCTCATATGTGCATTTTGGTAACATCTGGTTCTAGTTTGAATTCAAAGCAAATATGATAGTAAATCATATGGCAGTTTATTTCAAGAATCTGGAGTAAATAATTAGTCTAATATTCTAGAAAGGAAAAACCTTTCTTGTGCAAGGCTTACAGCAAACTATTTCAGTTTTGGTGTCTCCCGAAAAATGTTAAATATGAGGTTTTGTCATGTTACGTTTTACTACAGTGAGTTTGCTCTTAAAGGTCAAATGCACATATGAGGTTTTTCCCACCCAGCGCGAGCTAGTTTTACCTTTTCATTAATTTGTAGCAAGATATAATAGTTACCTTTCAAAAGCAGGATTTGGTTTTTAAGTCGTTAGCAATAAATCCTAAATGTACATACATTGTATCTTCTGTAAACGTAAAACCATAAAGTGACTGTAAACCTGTTAAAAATAGAACATTGGACCTCAAAAAACCACACTATAATTGAATGATTTTGGGACATATAGACAAAATCTATAATTCGAATTATAAGTGTAGCAAATGAACATTTAGAGATCTTACTGGGGCAACGCCCTGTCACTCTTGCAGTGTATTATTATTGGCGTTTCGGTTAGATATAGCCGAGATTATCATCCGAATAAGACCGGACCGGTTGGTCTTATTTTCTACGCTTGTCCAGTTAGGTGAATCCGCACGGTGTAAATTCGCTTTCAGTGTGTCTTTTTTTGGGACGGCTTCATCATGACGAGTATTAACCCACTGCACTGTGCACAAAGGCGAATAAACTGTACGTGAATCTGTGAATACGTGAATATTTTGAGATATCAACTGGACGGATATAGGTGACCCCGATTGTAACTGCCCAAAATTTGTAAAGAAGGTCAGTTGAAAAGTAGCTCCTCAATACAAGGTGCACAATTTAATCATTCACAGCGCTACAACGCCTTCGGGGATGTAGTTGACTTTGAAAGTCAGGGATCTTGTGATCAAAGGTTTTAGGAACAAACAACACACACGCAAACACGCGCTTTTACAATGTACCAGGTTCTCCACTAATTGTGGATCTACGCGTAATCACAGTGAAACGTAGACTTGCTTCTTTATTTGTGTGGTTAGAAAGCATAAGAAAGTTATTTTTCTCATGCAACTCGATTGTTTTTAAAAATGTGCTGATAAACCTTTACGTGGCAAATAGATGATAAGCGAAACACTAAAAATCAGTGAGTGTCTGATCTATAACAATTGCCTACGTATCCACAAATCGTAATGCGTTTACTGCTGCCTCGAGGGTTTAAAGCTAATAGTGGTCCTCGTCATCAGAAGAGATGCTTCATAGTCCCATAATTGATATCCAATATGAAGCTCAATGCATATGGGAAATTCAGTAGTAAAGCAGCTGGCACTGCAATTACACCGTTGTTTATCGGCTTAAGTCCGCAAACTGGGTCTGGTATCCAATATTGTAATCTCCAAAATCGCGTGATAAACCAGAAAGTCTGGAAAACACCTGTAGATACTCAATCGCACAGTAGCTGGCTCTGCATATATATAAGACCAGCGAAGTCTGCCAACGTTGGGTATACAAGTGTCAACAAGCCATCTACGGAGAGAGTGTATTCATTCAGTCACCAAGCACTAGGATCAACCAATCAACGTACGGGATGATTATAATGACCTCTTCTATTCCCAATACGTCCGTGAAATCGTAACAAAGAGCGCCAACATATTCAGAAAAGAACTGTTTAAAAAAAAAAAAAACAAAACACGTTCTTTCCTCCAAACGGAAATTAATAGATAAATGGTGGGCTTATGTTGCGCAAAATCATGAGTGAGAAGACTTAGATTTTTAAAACGCTAATTGTCCTAATGTGGTACGTAATGTATTTACGACTCATTATAATCACTGCAAAGGGTATACTGCCGTTTTACTTTGGGATTTATAAAAATTGAATCGGGACGATTCATTTGATTGATCTTGTACTTGCTTACTATAGACTTCATCATGATTTTGTCCTTTAGACTCCAAGCGTGTATTATGTAAATAATAATTTAACATTTGAGTGGAAGTATTTCATATTTAGTTTATTTCGGTCATTGGATGTATTTAGTCAAGAAACAGATGTATTTTGTAGGACTATAAATATGATTGAATAACTCTGAAGTCCATCCGACCTTTGCAGAGCAAAATATCCAGTTGACAAACAAGTAATCTTAAAATGAGTTCTGTTGGATACATGGAAACTACATCAGGATAACGGTTGGTCTTTTAAGAGTAGATTTAATTCGAAGGCAGTTTTTACTATTCCAAAAGGTGACCATGAAAAGGAATATCTCAAAAGTATTTAAGATTCACCTATAAACTGTCAGTAGGTCTCAAAATTACAGTGCCTGCTTCGATGTTAATCTTATGGGAGGAACCAAATAGAACCAATGTTCAAACATGATTGTTAATAGAGTTGAAAGAGACACTGACATTTGAAAAATAGTGCGCCCTCAAGATTTTTTCAAAATCGATAGTTTTGTCGTGGTTGTTAAGGGATTTTATATACAAAAAGCCTCACCGAATGATTAAGACCAAATCGCTCTTATGGGTAACAGAACGATTTTTATAATTTAGCGTCGCGGCGACGCGTAATTCAGCGACGACAAAAAGGCGTTTAACACAGAACACGATGTTTCACACGCTATCACACTGTTTGATCGGTCTATAAACTTTGGGGGTGTATCCGTGAGTACGAGTCAAAATATTCATGTAATTACACACATTTGTTGATAAAAGTATGGCACACTTAAAAGTTGGCCTACAAATTACCTACCTGGATGTCTTTATCCTCATATCAATGTCCCTATTGGTTGGGTATGTTATTTTTCTGTGTAAAATCTATCTCTGTTCTTCCAATGCCTGAGACTATGATTTGAGAGCAAATTGAAGAAATGCCTATTTTGTGAAAATGGCCAGTGCCGCTTTCAGGAGAAAGATGAATAATATTAACGTTCGAACATGACATTAAAGATTTGGAAATGCAATCGGGCATGGCAACGGGAAGCGCACGGTAGAAATTTAATGTTGGTGTAAAAATGTGAACAATGCAGGAGATGACATCATTACTCAAAAATGAATAAGAGTTGCAAGAAAATTAACTAATGGTTGACTTCAAAATAATTTTACTCAAAAATGAATAAGAGTGCAAGAAAATAAATAATGGTGTGATTCCAATAATAATTTACTCAAAAATGAATAAGAGTGCAAGAAAATTAAATACTGGTTTACTTCCAATTAAGTTTGGGGTTATTATACTTAGAGATGACACAATAACATATCAAACGTCTCTAAGTAGAGTAGCGGAAAACATGAATTTGCAGGGAGGCAAGGTTGGTAAAGGGGGAAATATAAAGTAGGTCTAATTGTACAGAAAATCCATATATAGTTTGCCATGTGGGTTTAATAGTTATAGGACAATAAACGTTTCAAAAAAGGGTTTTTTCCATCCTGGGGTAACATTTCAGAATGCTCGTTTCTTTCAGAATGTGTCCCACATTCTTCATATGTCCCAAGGGCCAGAAAATATAATATGAACTCATTTCACCATTTGGTTACGTAAATAGAGGTAAAAGGTAAACATTGCGTCTTACATATTCTATGGGGTAATTAAATTTAACCATCTTTACATATAAAATGTCAAAGGCATACCAGACATGATTTTCTGTTATAGAAATATGACCAGACAAACAATCTGAGACTAGTTTTGTCAAAATCGGAGCACTCTGAAAGCATATCCCAGGATGACCTTGAAACCTGTTATGGACCCTATAATCCCGAACTAATAACGTAGATAGACAAACTAGCTTGTTTTGAAAACAAATATTCATAACCAGGTCACACACGTAACCGAACTTTAATTGCCCTCCATAACAAAACAACCATCAGCAAAATTGAAGCATTGTTTTTTATTAGGTTGGAGCCCAGTTTCTTTCAACGCAAGCCTCTCGAGGTCTGGTCCTCATTGCAATGAAAGTGTTCGATCATGTTTTTCTGTCCCCTTAATGCCCCAATTTCAACCAGCCACACTTTTGCCACGTATGTCTTCTCTAGGCGGTGTCGTGTACGCTTTGCTTTTGAGATTATCCAAAAGAAAAAATAACAAGAGTGAGGGTCGGACCAACCTTGGTGGCTACTAAAAATAATAGGGCGGCAATGGGAGTTTTATATCAAAAATCTTCCCATCTGAAGGATTAAGCTGAAAATTATTTCTTTGGAACAAAACAACGTGAAATTCTAATTTCTATT